>JBBPQU010000286.1:0-26393 GCA_038092655.1 Boletus sensibilis | reverse complement strand
TACCAGGTCTCACACCTAGTTCTGCAGTTTAAGGTGGTGCTGCACCCAAATGCCAAGTCTCACACTTAGCTCTGCAGTTTAAGGTGATGCTGCATCCAATATGTATTGGATAGTGAATACTACCCCCTTCCTATGGTAAATGTAGGGAAATTGGCAGAAGATAACAAGGAAACAGAGGAGATCATTTCACATTAACTTCTACGCTTATGCATCGTGACACATCACCTTTTATTCCATACCCTTCCATGGGTTTCCATGATGATGTGTCTGTTACGCTTGACCCGGGAGTGGACAAGCAGAACTCAGTAAAGCTAGGACAAAGGTAGTGACTCAATGACAGAGTCTGATGATGACTTCCACAAGGGACTTCCAAGTGGTGGATGACCAACAAGTACATGCTTGAAGACGGAGACTTCCTTAGCAATCAGCCAAGGTGGTAGAACAAGGATGACGACTCAAGTTAGAGCCAGGCTTAGTGGGAGACGAGAGGAGGAGAAGACAGCAATGTATAAGGGAAGACTGAGTAGGTCTAAGCTAGGATTACATCGGTGCGAGGGATCAGGTTTATATACTAGAAGAGCCTGAGAGATGAACACTATAAGAGGAAGTATACGCGTCATCATGGAAACCCATAGAAGGGTATGGAATAAAGATGATGTGTCGTGACGCGTAAGTGTAGAAGATGATGGAAGGTTGGAAAACAATGCTGACGTGTCGTATGACTAACAAGTGATGAGTAAACAAGTAAAAAGAGATGCATCGAGTGGGGCTGGAATAGCTGATGCAATAGTCCATAAATGAGTCAAGGATATTCATAGAGAAAGAAAAGGAGTATGCATGGATCGTAACAGTGTCTATACCTTTTACATCTTCAGATTTCTCAGGCTCTAACGTATATAAACCCAAACTCCCGCATCGATGTAACCCTAGCTTAGACCTACTCAGTCTTCTCTATAACATCACTGCTTCCTCCTCCTCGCTTGCCTCCTAAGCCCAGCTCTCTCTGAGTCGTTATCTTTGTCTCTTGAACCACCTTAGCAAACACTAGGGAAGTCTCCGCCTTCAAGCAAGTACTTGTTGGTTGTTCCACCACTTGGAAGCCCCTTGTGGAAGTCACCCTTGGACTCCATTGTTGAGTCAATACCTTCGCTCCTGCTTTTACTGAGTTCTGCTTGTCCACATCTGGGCCAAGCATAACAAGTTTGAAATACAAGAGATGCCCGGATTTCCTTGGCCCCAAAAGACAATCAAACCTATTTGGCAATAGTTCACTCCCCTGTGGAGGGTTTTGGCCCTTGAGGGCTGTGTCATCTGTTTTGATCAATGATATTAGAGAGGTCCATAAGTGCAGATTTTGTGAGAATATGTACTGTTGTGGGCTTTTTGATTGCATCCCTTGCAGTGGTGGGGTATTGTTACGATTCATCCTGGCAGCACGAGTACCCGGTTACCCAGACTTGTTTCCTTTCCAATCTCTTTCATCGTCGTCTTAGCCAGACGACTTCCTCTTCTTCCCCTCTCCCTTACGTGCATCAACCTGACCATGCACCAATACCTCATCTCTCCTAGATCACTCGACAGCTGTTCCACAGCCTCTCTAATCCTGGCTCTCTCGGTGGCTATACCTACATAGCCACCTCTTCCTATCCTTCCCGATCACTCGACGGCTGTTCCACAGCCTCTCTGATCCTAGCTCTCTCGGTGGCTATACCTACATAGCCACCTCTTCCTATCCTTCCCGATCACTCGACGGCTGTTCCACAGCCTCTCTAATCCTAGTCCTCCTGGTGGCTATACCTACATAGCCACCTCTTCCTATTCCTTTCCAATCACTCGACAGCTGTTCCACAGCCTCCCTGATCCTAACTCTCCCGAGGGCTATACCTACACAACCCCTTTCCTTCCTATTCTCTCCAGTCTGTCTTCCTATTTATCCTGAGTGTCACTGCCTTGATCTCCAGTTCTCTCTGGTCTGTATTCCTATCTACTCCGAGCATCACTGCCTTGACCGTGTACGCGACACGTTCCTTACCTAATACACACCAGGCCTGCCCTATACCCTTTAGAGCTCTGCTCGAACTCTATTGTACCTACTATAAATACTCACTCCCTTATGGAGTTGTACCCTTAACTTAGACCTACACAATATACAGTGTAGACCCACTCCTAGCAGTCTTCCTCTCTGCAAAGGATCCCCTCCTCAGTTCATATTGCCTTAAGGAGGCACTCTAAGTCCAAACGAGTAGCAAGTCCTTGCTACTCACGGGAGACCCTTCGTTCCCATCTCAGGAACTGCATTCGCTAGAGGAGGCAGACCTCTAGACGATAGGACCTTTGACCATCCAGGGTAAATAGGATAGTTGAGTATCTCGGTTGGCCGGAACTCAACTCACGCGGATATATCACTCGCATGAGGACTCCACGAAGTTGTCCAAGAAGACTTCCACCTCAGGGAGAACCCCTCGACATCTCATTCTCACTACTGCGACTATTCGTCTGGGAGTAGTGCTAGGGAGCAGCAAGCCTTAGCAACCTTCGACATCTCAGTGCCCTCGGACCTCTTCGAAGGAGTTTAGCCAACAAGACCAGGTCGTCCCATCGTGCCTACTCAGATTCCAATCATCTGTTAGGACGATCAACCAGTGGTCGACAGTACGGACTCACAGGTCGCTGTCAACTCTGCATTACCCTTGCAAGGAGTGCTAGAGAGTCGGTCGGATACACTTTGGTGTACCATTGTTACACAGTCGTAACAGGTATTCCCTTGGGGTCTTCATAGTACGCTATCATGTGTGTTATACATTGTCTCATGTGCTTCACACAAAACAAGCCAGCAAAACAACTCTTTTTGCAGATCATGCAGTGGTGTGTTTTCGGCATTTATGGCTATCATATTCATAACAAGTATTCAGTAGGGAATGGTGCCAACAAAAAAAAGATAAAAAAGATAAAACTCCACAAAGTGCAACTGTGAAGGTGAGGATGGATGTCTGAGCAAGCTGCCAGAACAAAGAGCTATTTAACCTTTTGGAAATGATAGCTTGTCCTCGAGCTCAGGATGTCTTCGACAATACTGCATGCAGCCAACAGAAGTGTGAGTTTGCCATCGAGAAATGTTTTCTGGACAGAGTGGAAAGCGTAGAATGAATGGAAGAGGCTTAGATTTGCCAATGTCGAGATTGAGGATATGGATGATGTTGTAGCCACCCTCGATAGCCTCGGTTCCTTCCATTCTGGAAACGAGCTTCGAGGACAGGATTTCGGAAGGATTGGACATGGAGGAGAAAAAGTCCTTGGCTGGTTCTGGGATATCCATGGATTGACGACGTGGGCGGAGGCGGTGATTGAGAAAGGAGCGTAGACGCTGGTTCACTTGGTCACCACTAAGTTAGCTTGGGACCTTAAACTTTGAAGTAGTCCCGGGTCGTAGGCCGGTAAGTAAACTCATAACCCATACCCTAGATAACCCATACTGAATTGGCTCAATGTCGAGGTTCTTTCTGAGGTGCTGTGTTGTACCGGTCTCGGTGAAATGACGGACCCGGTTTGTACACCAGGTGGCTGTGCCACCTTTAAAGTCGAGGCTTCGCTGCGCGCATCAAGTCCAAGAATGCCGAACACAACCCAGTTCAATGCCACAACGTTCTCCGCAGAGTCTTACTTTGCAACACAGCCAGAACCAAGCACCCTCAAGGCTGATATCCAAGGCGTATCCCACTTCATCGATAGACAGATCGAGAAAGGAAGGAAAGTTGTCCTCGTGACGGTAAATCACTCTCCGCTTCTCAGATCCATGCATTGATCTTACAGCCCGAGTAGAGCGGGGGTACAACCGTTCCATTAGAGCTCAATGTGTGAGCCAGAGCTTCAGGTGAAGACATGATCATTACTCATTCGACTCCAGTGTCCGATTTCTTGATAACTTCAGTGCAGGTGTGTTGCCTCAGTCTGTCATCGTAATTGGATTCATGCTTTCCTCCCAGGAACACGAGGTGCAACCTCCGCCGAATACTTTTTAAAGCAAGGATATGCAGTCATCTTCATGCATCGACAATTCAGTCTTCAGCCATTTAGCCGGAACTATTCCCATTCAACTCATCCTTTCCTTGATTTCCTCGAGATAGATGCCGCGTTACCTTCTTCCTCCACAATTGACTCCGCGTACCCATATTCGAATGACCCCTCGCCAAGCGCGGCCCAGCCACACATCACAGTGAAGACGTCTGAACGCGCAGCCTTGCTGTCCGTCTTGCGAGCCTACAAGGCTGTGCAAGCTGAGGGAACTCTACATACCCTCACCTTTGTCACGGTGAACGATTACCTCTACCTGTTACGCGCGATAAGCAGAGAAATGAAAAAGTTGGGACCAAAGGCCATGTATTACCTCGCTGCCGCTGTAAGCGACTTCTTCTTACCCAAGCAAAAAATGGTCAGTACGATCGTTCGTGTGTTTCAATGGTCACTAAACGATAGGCGTGGTGTTGATCAGTCAGAACACAAGATCCAATCAGGAAAGGGTAGTTTACATATAGAGATGGATCAAGTGCCCAAAGTTCTGAAACCGTTGGTCTCCGAGTGGGTACCCGGTGGTTTTGTTGTCTCTTTCAAGGTAAGTGCAACAGCGAGATATCCCATTTGTTGCTTACATGTCAAATGACCAGCTTGAAACCGACCAATCACTGCTCATACCCAAATCGCGACAGGCGCTTGAGCGATACGGGCACCAGGTCGTCATTGGAAATGACTTGCACCATCGAAAATATCGTGTGGTGTTGGTGTCCCCGATATCGAACCTACCTGACAGGAAGTCTGGTCCGGACGGTCTTGAATACGAAGAAACGTGGATTGAGATTGACTCCTCGCCATCTGCACCACACAAGGAGATCGAAGAGGATATCGTGAGAGAGTTGGTAGCACGGCACGACGCTTGGACCAAGCGGGCATGATATACGATGTAAAGGAATATACTCGTTAGAGCAATCTCCTCGAATAAGATTGAATGGTCTTGTCAAGTATATCCCTAGGGAGTGGGGCCGGAACCTATGCGTTGCCGGTTATGGTTACGTATAGATAATCTGGGAAATTTACGTTTAAGTTTATTTTTGGTGCCGTAGCACTCTGACTCTTGTCTCATCACAACCAACGATGACGGACCCGGAAACGACTGGAAGAAGGTACGAAATTTGTCGACATCACAGACGTGCTCACCACTACTCTCAACAGCGCACTCGTGGACGACGAGAGCGATGAGGACGCCTCCGAAGCCCAAGCACAGATCATCGCGTCTTTGCGGGCTCAAGTGACAGACTTGTTCTCGCAGGTCACACAGCTCAACGGCAAGCTCGTCTCCTCTTATGATCGAATGTCAGACCTCGAGGATCAACTACACGATGCCTCTTCTTCACTGCGGAACGCTTCGGTCACCATTTCCTCCCTCGAACTCGAACGGACCCATCATCTGGCCGCTTTGAACACGGGTCTGCTTGTGGAGAAAGCACATGTCACAGCAGAGCTAAACAGACTGATGGAACGCGCGACAGAGGAGGCTGCCCAGCGCGGTCAGGCGGAAACTGCACGTCATGACATTGAAAAGGACCTCGACGATCTCAGTGCGAGTCTTTTTGATCAAGCGAACACCATGGTCGCGGAAGCGCGGCTCGGCCAGGCCAAAAGCGAGCGAAAGGTGCAGGATGCAGAGCAGGCCCTCAAAATTGCGGAAGATGCCGTCAAGGACATGCAGGTCCAGATGCAGTCTCTCCAAGCCGAAAGAGAGGCAGCTGAACGCGATGCACAAGAGGCAAAGCTTACTATGGGTAAGGGGAAGTGGGTCGAGCACGATGATTCGCGCGTCGGTGAAGTGTACAGGATCCGTTTCATGACCACGCACACTCTCTACGCTGAATTCATTGCGTTCGTTACGCACCTGAGGGGGCTGAGGGTGTCACAGCCGACTGCCCCTGTCATATCGACGCTTCTAAACCAGCCATTCATTGCGCGTCTGCTTACCGAGGATTCGTACGTTATTCGACCCACTCCTCTTCGGCTAGCCTGACGACGTGCATGTAGTGAACCCACTGTGCGGCTCGACCTCGCACCTTCCCTGAATTGGTTGTCTCGTCGCTCAGTCCTTGCTGCAATCCACACCGGGATGCTGACTGTGGAGCCTCTGTCCTTCTCGAGCCTCGTCCAGGAGCTACACCAGCATCCTCAGTCGCTGTCCACCACCACCTTGTCCTGTGCTCTCTGCGGAACCCTCATCGCACGGTTACCACCCACGACACCCGTTTCGCGCACCCACAACACGAATGGGGGTTCATGGTTCAAATATCCCCTCGCGCTTGGTTCTACCCAGAACCACAATGCTGGTACACCACAGTCGGCAGAGTGCGAACCACCTGGGCAGGTATACATTTTCCGTCTCGCCGCTGCTACCGCGTCTACTCCACCACCCGCTCTCACACCCGTGCATACTTCTTCGGTGTCCATGTCTGTTGTTGGCACTTCTTCCCGACCTCCTCTTAATGCCATATCATCTTCCCGCGTACTTCAGGCACAGACGCAAAATTCACCGCATCCCCTATGTACGTCAAATTATTGCCTAACGAGGCTTCGAAGTACGTGTTCATTGTGGGCATTTGTCCGTGTTGGGATTGTGGAACGGATATGGGAGGAAGAAGTTGTCCAGCCTCCCAAACCCCTTGTCAATGGCGACACTCAGGAGATGCCTTCACCGCTGACTACCGCGAGCGCGGGAAATCAGCAAACAAGTTCCCCGACATTTCCTTCGGCTTCTGAGAAGCCTCCCGTTCCGCCACGGCGAAGGAGGCTCTGGGAGATGGCTAGTGCGTTGGGAGAGAGGGCTGTCAGTTGGGGCAAGGAAAGTGGAGAGAATATCAAGGAGAAGGAGAAGGACAGCGTGAAGATGTTACCTGCCCCTCCTCCATCCCACCCTTCTGCCCCCCATCCTCATGCCGAGTTCCCCACTTCCCAAGTAGATGCACAGGACCCACCACCACTTCCCAAGCGCAACGTCGTCCGCGGTAGGGCCACGACGGACACAGTTGTTCCCCCATCAGGCACGCAGAACGGAATTGCCGCTCCAGAGACCAAGGAGCCTGCTGCTAGCGCGAACGGTTACATCGATCCAGACAAAGCAGACCCCGACGCATCTGACTCCTCAACACCCATCGATGAAATCACCTTTGCTGCAACAACATCCGAAGCTTCCCCGCCGCCGTTCACAACATCGCATCCCGTTGCTGCTGAGCCGAGTGTGCCACCCATCCAAGATCACCTGCCGCCACCTTCCCCACACGCCATTCCGCTCCCCATGACGCCAACCACGTCGAACCCCATCTCGCGCGTAACGTCTCCCGTCCCACGTTCCCGTTCCCGCCTCTCCTCTCACGCATCACCGCCCCCGAGTTCACGCCCTGCCAGTCCCGCCATCAGCCGTTCACGCACGGGATCGCCGGCACCCGCTGGGATCGCGCGCGCGACATCCCCGTCGCCTGGACACCCACCCTCTGCAGCGCATATTCGAGGCAAACCGTCGATGCCGTCGCCGTTGGCTTCTTCGAGAGCGGCATCACCCGTTCCGGCGACCGGGCCGGGCGCACCCCCACTTCCGAGACGTGCGGCTGCAAGACGGGCCGTGCCGCCGCCTCCGACGTCGGGGGGTCCGAAAGTTGCCGTGGAAGGGGGTAAGGAAGAGGTGGTGTCGGCTGGTGCTACCGCTGTCGATTCCATCCCTGAAGTGGATGCGCACAAGGCAGGCGAGGTAGAGGTCCCAGCGGAAACGAAGAGTAGCGATGGCGAAGGAGAAGGGGAGGGGGGAGTTGATGTCGTCAAGGAAGCAACTGTTCCTCAGGCTGAGTCTGTACCCACACCCACGACGGAGGGTGCTCTAGGACCTGCCAAGGATGTCACCGTCGGCGATGCCAACATGACGCATGGCGATGTGGAGGGAGCGGTGAATGGTACGTTTGCGACTGTCATGTCGGATCCGCTCCCTCCACACGCCTCAGAGGGCGATGGTCGCACGTCTATAGACACAACGAGCACGAAACAATCGTCGGGTACCGAGGGCGAAGGTTTCGCGAGCGATACGACGTGGGAGGAGCGTACGTGGAAGGAGTTGGTGAGGTTAAAGGAAGACATGTTTTGGGCGCGGATTGGTGGCATACGTGCGCTTCAAGGATGATGATCGATGATCGTTGTAGATTGGTGTTAGGTTGGTCGGTGTGTGCATGTTAGGTTAGATTTTTTTCTTTTTCTTTCTTTTAGTATATCTGTAACATGTGCACGAAATAATGCTTCAAAGCTTCAGTACTTCAGTACTCAGTACCAAGCGTCTGCGCGGCAACTTTTGGGTATCATTGCGAGGAAGCGTACATCGTGTTTCGCGCCTCTTCCGAATCAGGGTCCTTCTCCTTGAGGCTGCCAATGAGGCACCCCGAAGTTCTTCGTCAGAAATAACCAGGGCAGGACAATGATGGCGGGGGTCCTGCGCGTAAGAAGTGTTGGGATTACTTAGGTATCATCTTTCGAAGAGCCACCTCGACTCTGCCCCTTTCTGGCCCACCCAGTGGACCAGTCCTCCACAACGTTCTCTTATTGCAAATTCGTTGACGACGACTGTGATTGGGTACCTGCCAACTCCCACACAAAATCTCGAAAAGCAGGCGACAGCGTTGCTGCATCACGGTAGTGATTCTTCCCACCTTTTGATATAAAAGAGGAGATCGATGCCACCACTGTAGTGCAGGGACTTGACGAGCTGGTCAGCCTTCTTGATGATCGCGCCCATGAATGTGTTGATGGGCCATGTTCTGGCTCTTCGAGCCCCGACCATGTCAAAGATGTGTGGAGTGACACATTTGAAAAGACTCCATCGCTTGTAGCTGCAATCCGATAGTGGTTGGTAAGGCTCTCAGGCGCTCCGCTGACAGACCTACCAGATCTTGCGCCATCGTAGGTGGAATGGCCTTCATTGATCATCAATGAGGGCCTGGCGCTCATGCAGGGGAGCAAACTTTGATTATGGGCGAGCCGCCAAGATGGTGCCAGTGGGCTTGGGGTTGCGGCCTCCTCATGGCCAGGGTTTATATTACTGTACCCTGTACGTTTTATGATGGCCTTAACTTCGCGATTTACGCATGTCTCGTACGTATCACATTTTACGTACCCGACTAAAAAGGTGGTCTAGTACACATGCTTGCTTGCCATCACGGGATGCTCCATGCCATACATTAACCACCCGAACTTCATTAATCATTTCCCCTAGGTCTTTGTTTAGCTTCCAGATTTGAGCCCACTGATGTAAGACAGTGGTCATTTGGCTTTATCATGACCCAAGGATTCAGTACTCAGAACGATCAAATTCCTCCAAAGAGTGCCCAATACCCATCCTTGAGAGATGATGTTGTTCCCTCGTTTCTCTACTATCAAACGGAACACGGTTTCCACTCTATCTAGCAGTACGACGGAGAACGACAACGCAAGCTTCCATGACTCTGCGACTCTGTCTGCAGATGCAGAAGAAGCGGTAAGTAGAGTAACCACTTACCTGATCATTTGACCTGAGTATGTTGCACTCGCAGGACGTTGGTGAGGTACAGGTAGGTCTTGAAAGTTCATATTCCTCACGCAGTCCTGAAAACCGGCTTCAGGATCCAGGGGACGTGTATCCCGATCCCGATCCCGATAAGGATGCAAACCATGTTCCGCGACCGGGCTGTCCCACCGCCCTGGGTAGTGGGCAGAATAGCTTTGCACGTTCCGACCCCATTCCATCCGTTTCCTCCCCCGGTGCGCTGGAGGAGGAAAAGGCTCCATCATACGAGTCCACAAGTGCTGCCGACAACAGGAATGGTAAGCCAATCAAGTCGTCTGCACCCTCGTCCCTAAACCCCTATGATTTTTTTGAGATTGTGCTCCTGCTGTGCCAGTCAGTACGTCCCCTCAGGGGCATTCCACCCGCGATGGTGCACGACCTGGTAGGTCTGTCATCGGAACGCCTGAGGGCACTACCAATCACTATCCTTTTCTGTCAGTATACCTCGGCCAAAGACCTAAGAATGTCATCCTTTTCGGGGAAACTGGCGTCGGCAAGAGCTCTGTGATCAACTTGATGGCCGGAAAAAAGATCGCGAAGACCTCTGCGAACCTAAAGGGTTGCACGCTAGAAGCGACGGAGTACTGGTTTGGTCTTTCGGAAGAGGTGTCACTCCGCATCTTTGACACGGTCGGGCTCGAAGAGCCAGAAATTGGCGTCAACACATTCATGGGCGCCATCGAGAAGGCTCACCAGCTCGTTAAGTCCCTGCACTACAGTGGTGGCATCGATCTCCTCCTTTTTTGTATTAGAGGTGGGAGAATCACCACCGCGATGCAGCGAAGCTATCGCCTGTTTTTCGAGGTTTTGTGTGGGAGTCAGGTACCCCTCGCAATCGTCGTCACGAATTTGGAACAGCAGAACGTCATGGAGGACTGGTGGGTCAAAAACGAACAGACATTCCAGGAGTATGGTATCTGCCCTAAAGCGCACGCGTGCATAACAGCCGTCCCGGCTCACGTAAAGATGTACGCAAAGAAACGGGCAGCGTCGCAGGTGGCTCTTCGGGAGATGCTGCTTGATACCCTAAGCAATCCCAACCCTTCTTACGTGCAGGACATACGGAGTTGGTTCGCTTCCATCATTTACTGGCTTCGGTCGTTTTTGGTGAAGAACGAGTCTCTCAAGAAGAAGGACCTTTCGAAGAGGCTCGAAAAAAGATGTATGCTCCCTCGTAGTGATGCTGCAAAGTTGGCGCAGATAATCACGGGGGAGGGGACACCTGAGTAGCAGGTTTGTGTAAGTAGTTCCTCGATTGTATGAGATAGTCCTAGTTCGTATCCCTTGACTAGTTTTATGATTTCGTTCACAACATTTAACCCCACTGTGATCCTAGCTACTACTGTTAATGTATATACCCTAGGCATCCCTCGACGTGCTGGATGCACAGGCTTTCAATCACCTCATTCTCCGGTGCATTTAACTTCATGCTGCAAGTCATCTTTATCAAGTCCATTACCGGGGCGACTCGGAATGCAGTGGAGCAAATTTTGACTATGGGCGAGCCGCCGAGATGTGGCCCAGGGCTTGGGGTTGCGGCTTGTGCATGTTCAGGCACTAGGTCTTCAGAAGTCCTTCCTTAGCTTCGGGGCTATCTCCGCTTAGGACTTTGGGCATTGCTCGAAATGTGACGTACGCGACATGTCTTTGATTCTAAGTAAGCCCTTGAGCATGAGCGCTATGAGCGATAAGCAAAGCCACCGTCCACGTGTAGATGCAATCCTTCTTTTAAGCGCGCTAAAGTTCCGTGCTGATTCTTGGAAGTCAGGTTACTGTACTGCTCAGCCTTGTGGTCTCGGCATGTTTGCAGAGACCCCGAAGTTCATTATATTCATATTACTGTACCGCTTTATGATAGCCTCGGGTTCACGATCTATGCAAGTCTGCAAGCAGGTTTAGCATATTCACATTACTCTGCCACTCCGAATCTGGCAGCCTATGTAGTGTGTTTGCAGGACTCGGAGGCGCGTTCAAACGTTCAACACTACAGTACATATGCTCATAATGCATAATCCAAAATGGAAATTTTGAATTGAAAAGACCCTTAAATTTCCTTAAAAGGTAATGCATTATGAGCATATGTACTGTATATCCACCTTGCTGTACCCGGGCCGCTCAGCCTCGCGATCTACGCATGTCCGCAAGCAGGTTTAGGGTGTTCGCATTACTGTATCAAGTTTATGTACTCTACTGAAGGAGTGGTCTACGCCGCATGCTTGTCATCATGGGGTTTGTCTTGAGCTCCATGCCGGACGTTAACTGCCCGGATTCCATTTGCCAAGGGTCTTTGTTTATCTTCCGGATTCGAGTCCACTGACGCAATCCAGTAGTCATTAAGTCTTATCATGACCCAGAAATTCTTTGCTCCCCGTTTTTTTCGCGAACAACAACCAGATTCATCCAGAAAGTCACCCAATACCCAACCCCGAGAGATGGGCCAGTACACTACCCAACGGAACAGTGTTTCCACTTTATCTAGCAGTACGATGGAGAACGACCACACCAGCTTCTACGACCCCGCAGCTCTATCTACAGAAGAAGTAGAAGAAGCGGTAAGTAGAGTAACCACTTACCTGATCATTTGACCTGAGTATGTTACACTTGCAGGACGTCGATGAGGCACAGGTAGGTCTTGAAAGTTCATATTCCTCACGCAGTCCTGAAAACCGGCTTCAGGATCCAGTGAAAACGTATCCCGATGCCCATCCTCTTGATAAGAATGCAAACCATATTCTGCAATACGACTATCCCGCCGCCCTGGGTAGTGGGCAGAGTGGCTCTGCTTGTCCGGAGCTCACATTTCCCTCCACGAAGGCGGCTCCAGTCGCCAAACAACCAAAAAATGTACAGTCGAACGGCCCTCTATTCCCTTTCGTGACTGAGTGTTTTTTCCATAGGACTTCGTAGATGTCTATACTCCAAATATCGTTATATTCGGAGAAACAGGTGTTGGCAAGTCGTCCGTCATAAATCTGATTGCCGGCCGGAAAGTCGCGCGTACCTCCAATGACGCGCTCGGGTGTACTTTCCAGCACGAACGGCACACCATAGCGCTGGGCGAGATGCTTTGCGCCTTCTGGGACACTACGGGACTGGACGAAGGAAGCGAGGGGACAGTTCCCGCTGCCCTTGCGGAAAGCAATCTGAGAACGTTGATCGAAGAGTTGGCGCACACGGGGGGCATACACCTCGTCATCTATTGCATCCGCGCAGGCAGGGTCACGAAAGCACTCCAGCGCAACTACCACCTGTTTTATGTCACGGTCTGTCGGAAGAAGGTGCCTGTCGCCTTAGTCGTGACCGGCTTGGAGCACCAGCAAGGTGGAATGGAGACATGGTGGGACGACAACAAGGGGGATCTGCAGCAGTCAGGGATGCGGTTCGATGCACATGCATGCGTGACGACGCTGGATCTTGAGAATCGAATCATTCGGGAACGGCGATCTCATTCGCAGAGTCACCTACGTGATCTCGTGCTTGAATACTCCAGGCTCCCCCCTTGGAAGATCAAGCCGTCATTTGTATCGTGGGTCTTGCCCAAATTCCGCGAGATCCTCCGCGGGACAATTTCTGCGGGCAGGCCGGGAAATACCAAAATCATACGGAGGGTGATCGTTTGTGACTTGGCCGCGGTCTCTCAAACCCCCCTCCAGCTCTTGCCGGGAATTACCGCTGTCTGGCAAAGATTCGATGGCCTGATAGGCGATAGGTCGTACGAGTTTGTTCGAGTGGACGAGCGTGCCCTGCAGCCGCCCACGTCCGCATTGCAGCATGTAGGAGGCGCGGGCGTGCTCGTCTTCTACACCTCCGCTCTGGTCGATACAGGTATCTCCCCAAAGGACGTCGATGTGCTGAAGACGTTTTATGACATTGCGGGGGGACAGACCTGTCCCGTAATCGTCGTAGTGAGGGGCTGCGATGATGAAGAAGCCGTCCGGATGCTCTGGAGTGACGTTACCTTGCGTCACAACGATATCCATGCACATGTCACATTCCTTCCTAGCACGGAGGATGGCCAGTCTGACGCGCAAGCAAAGTTGAATGAGGTGATCGAAGGCCTGTGCATTGAGCACGTCGAGGCCTTACCGTCCAAAGTTTCCATGACTAGCAAGCGATTTCTCGAACAGTTCGCGCATGTCACGGGACTCGTAGCGAAAAGAACGAGACAGCACACTCCCAGTCCACGAGTATCAGATGGGTATTCAGCTAGTGGCTAACTTGCCTTGTGTTTCTTCCATCTTCTTTCCACACTGTAAACCGTTTTCCAGGCTTATCTGTACGAAACCAATTAGAACGCCTTGCCTTTGTCGAGTGAGAGTATACCTCCACAGATTGTTATGGTGTGTATCATTGGTTAGACCTATGTAAAAGGTCGGGGCCGGGACTAAATTAAGCGTATTCAATGCGTGTGGTAGTGTCCAGAGTTCCAATATGCCAAATTTCACCTTGTCTATGTGTTCTCCATGTCTGCGAGCAAGTAAAAATATCAATCCGAACATAGGCTAGCCTGACAACAATAAACAAGAAAGGGGCGACTACGCACGTTCAACGGGGTAAACACAGCAAGTTGAAAAGATGATTCGAGACGAGGTTGTCGACTTCTTCTAGTACGGAATTGCTTTTTCTACGTGGTGATGAGTGGGTGAAACTTGCAGCTTTTAACGTGTCGACGGACGAACAGCCAAGGTAATAGGTATCAGCTTGAATCTCGACGCGTTTTTCTTTGCTTGGGCTGACTCAGATTACACCTTTGAATGGTTGCAGACGCTGGTTTGCTAAGAAGGTTTATCATAGGTGCGTCTTGGAGGTTCCGACAGGTCGTCGAGATTAGGACGTTCAAGTTGCCTTTCAAAGTTACGACGCGGTCTCACACGCTTCCTTTGTTCGTCCGTTGACCATCTCCGAACACCATCTCCCTTTTTTTTGTTCAAATCCACTGACGCGACGCAGCCCTGGTCTTCAACTAAAGTGCTCGTCACGACACAAGGACTGTGTGTTCGGAATTCCTGTAGCCGTGCATGTTACATAAGGTACATTCTTTTCTTTTCTTTTTTCTTTGGTATTCCTGTAACATGTGCAGGAAATAATGCTTCGGTAGGAGGTTCACGGCGACGTCATATACGTTCAGGCGAATTACTGTATGCTTATAGAAACAACGAGAACATAGTTACTAGTCTATCTACCCCATCCGTGTAGAAGACGGTACTTATGTTGCTATGCCGTCGTGCGGACTATCCACCCCTCGCGAGCAGGTCCGCCAACCGTTGAGCTTCGTCTCGAGAAAACGCGCAACGAGTTTCAAGCCTCTTCAATAGGTCTTTCTTCTTGAGAGACAAGCTCTTCATCAAAAATGACCGAAGCATATCAATTATGCTAGTGAACCAACTCCGCACATCTTTCACATATGGAGAGTTGGGGTTGCTCAAAGAGCTGTGAAGCATTTTCTGGAGGGCGCTCTGTGACTCTGCCCGCTTCGTCGCAAACATCGTTACTCGGGTTGGGGTGGCTGTGATACACGCGTGCGCAATGGAACGGATGCCGTACGCCTGGAACGTCTTTTCGTTCCTGTCCCACCAGTTTTCCATCATGTCCTCGTATTCTAGGTGTGTGAGGACCAGCGCGAGGGGTACTTTCTTCGCACACAGAAATTCGAAAAACAAGCGATAGTTTCGCTGCATCGTGGCGGTGATTCTCCCGCCTCGGATGCAAAAGAGGAGCAGATTGACGCCACCAGCGTTGTGCAGGGATGTAACGAGCTGGTGGGCCTTTTCGATGGCGCCAACGAAGCTGTTGATGCCCATCTCTGGCTCGTTGAGCCCGACCGTGTCGTAGATACGGAATGATGTCTCTCCTGGGAGGGTAAAGGAGTATTCTGTTGCTTGTAACGTGCAGCCTTCTAGGTTCGCAGAGGTCGACGCAACCTCGGCATCGGCCATCAAGTTGATCACGGAGCTCTTTCCAACACCAGTTTCTCCGAAAAGAACCACATTTTTAGGCTTGATGTTGGCTAGCGACAAACAGGATGGTGAGTTGGTAATCCGACCTGGCATCCCACAGAGAGACCTACCAGGTATTGCGCCATAGATGAATGGATTTTGAGGGAAGGTGTTGACTTGGTTTTTTTCGTCGCATGTCCAGACCGGCACACCACAATCTCGATGCTTTCTTAGGGACGTAGGGACGTGGAGGTGACTTGAGCGACTTACCATTCCATTCAAGTTGTTCGCCAGTACCGTGCGTGAATTCATACGGTGGGGTCTGATATCTAGGACCAGTCATATCTCTGGCTGATTGGCCGTCGTATCTCTCAGACGAAAACGATTTATTAGGTCCACTTGGTCTCTGGCCCATGAGGTGGTCGAAAGAGGAAGAGGGAAGCGGCGGGTTTAGGGGGTTGAGACAGTCCTTAACCTTATGTTATCGTTTTATGTCAAATCTAGTATTGCAGCCGGCCGAAACATTGATTGTGGGCTGTGCAAGAGAGGGGTGAGCACGGTAAGTTGGGAAGGTGATTTGAATCGAGAATGTCAACTTCTTCCAGCACGAATTGCTTTATCTACGTGGATGAACTTGCTTGCGTGGACGCACAGTCAGAATCAACGTTTGGGAACTTCGCGCGTTTTTCTTTGCCTAAGTTGCTCGACTTCGAAGTTCGTCGAAGCCTCGAATGAATGGACATGTGATTATGACAATGCGGCCCCTGATTCAGATCGCATCATATCTGCGGTGGCTCCGCCTCTGGAGAACCAACTGCGCAAGGGTCAAAATTTTCATCGTAAGTTCACCAGACGTTGAGCATCCTTGAACACCACTTCCCAAGGGTTTTTTGTTCGACTCCGCTGACGCAACATGTGCAGAATTTTCAACCAATGTATTTCATGACACAAGGACTGTGTGATCCCCGTATTCACGATGGAGAACCGGATTCAGCAGAGATTCTTCCCGACGTCCAACCTCGAGCGACGGACGTGAGCCAGGATGCCGTTGAACGAAACAATGTTTCCGCTCCATCAAGTATGACGGAGGAGAATGACGCCGAACCTTTCCCCGAAAAAAATCTGGTCGCAGGGCTGGGGAAAGGAGTAAGTAGAATAATTGTTTATCTGGCATTTCACCTGAGTACATATCTTGTCCTCCTAGGATATCGGCGAGGCACAGGTAGGCCGTGGGAGTTCTGCCGCTCCACGTACTCATGAAAAATTTGCTCAGAATCCAACGAAAGCTAAACTCAATGTCAAACCTTTTCGTACGCATGCAGATGATGCTCTTGCCCCACAATACCCCTGTTTTACCGCTCCGGATATCGAGGGGAGTGGTTCCCCCAGTTTGGAATTTACGCGACCATCCCTCCAGCCCTCCCTAGTCGCCGAATCAAGCAAAGTGGTAAGTGGAGCTTTCCTCGATTCTCTTCCACGACCCAGCGTTTTACCCGTAGGACATTGCGGATGTCCATGTTCCAAATATCGTCATCTTTGGTGAAGCTGGTGTCGGCAAGTCGTCCGTCATTAACCTCATTGCCGGTCAGAAACGTGCGCACATCTCCAATGATGCGCTCGGGTGCACGTTCCAGTATAAACGGTACATTGTCACGCTGGACGGGATGCGGTGTGCCTTATGGGACACCACGGGGCTAGACGAAGGAACCGAGGGGAAGGTACCTGCCAAGCTGGCGGAAAGAAATCTGAGCGCATTGATGCGAGGGCTAGCACATTCGGGGGGCATCCACCTCGTCATCTATTGCGTCCGCGGCGCGCGACTCACCAAGGCCCTCAAGCGTAACTACGACCTGTTCTATGTCACGGTCTGTCGGAAGAAGGTGCCTGTCGCGTTGGTCGTGACCGGCCTGGAGCACCAGCAGGGGGACATGGAGACGTGGTGGAGTGAGAACGTGGCGGTTCTGCAGCGTTGTGGGATGTGGTTCAGCACACACGAATGCGTAACGACGTTGGATGTCGACGACGCTGTTATCCGGTGGCGGCAATCGGATTCGCAGAGGCGTCTGCGCGACCTCATCGTTAGGTATGCCAGGCTGCGCCCCTGGAAGATCGATGCATCGTTCATACCATGGGCTTCGTCAATGTTCCGCAGTCTTCTCCGCGAGGTGTCTGTTATGGGCAAAAAGACCGCTCCGAGGGTCATCATCTATGACGGTATCACTTCACGTCGGACACAGACATGCTTGATAGGTGATCAGCAACTTGAATACGAGTTGGTGCATGTCGACACCCCGCTCACGCCTCCGACGTCCTGCAAGTTCGCGGGCGTGCTCGTCTTCTATACCTCCACTCTGTTGGATACTGGCATTTCGCCCGAGGACGTTGCTGTGCTGCGGATATTTTATGACGTTGCGGGTGGGAAAACATGTCCTGTGATCGTCGTGTTACGGGGCTGCAATGACGACGAAGTCGCCCTTAGATGCTGGGATGCTGTCGCCTCGCGTTACAGGGACATCCATGCATATCCCACGATGGATTCGCAAGCAAAGGTGGACGCGATGATCGAGGAGCTGTGCATCGAGCACGTCGAGGTCAAAACCTCGAGACTCTGGAGAGCCTACAGGACTGTCATGCAGTGCTTTGCAGCGGCTTGGTAGGACCCCGCTCGGTGAGACGCTAGCTCGTTGATTCAGACCAGAACCGACCTCAAATTTATTTCGCAGCGCTGTTATCATGGTGGCCCACCAGTGCCAGATGCAGGAGAACCCGCCATCCTGCGGGGATCCATGGTACATGTGGTCATCATGCTGGATGGGTTGTGAGCCATGACGATATGAGAGTGGTCACCATAGCTGGCGATGCGTCTGTTGATGGAGACAACGATACGAGTACTTGGCCCCTTCAGTATCATACATGATTATGTTTCATATTCGTGCTGGGTCAGTTGTATCCATAATGCTGTGGGTGAAGCTGGTGAATGTACAGTGACTCTGCAAGCTGTGACGTGGGAGCCAACTCACAAATATTGACCACCTGCGCGGAGCTCGAGTTGCGTACTTGGATCGCTGAATCCCCATCAAAGAGGGTGAGCTATCGATCTTGCTCAGTCCGGAATTCATGGACTCCCCCGAGACTACCGTGCCAACGGTCTGGGACAAGACTGAATATGTATCTATTCCCAGTACATTCAATCGAGGAACCACTTGCTCATTGGAGTACGCCGCGCCGCTGCTCGTATCCCTCACCCCCTCCTCGTCAACACCATCGCCGCTACTCTCTGTGCGACCTCACGAGGCAGCAAACACCGCGTCTCGAGCTTCCTCGTCAACTCCTCTCTCGTGACTTGCCTCCCGGGCCTCCCGAACCCCCGCGTCAGAAATACCCAGAGCATCTCCATCAGGCGCACGAACCAACTCAATACGTCCTCCACATAAGCCGGACGGGGGTTGCTGAGCGCCTCACGAAGCATGTGCTGGAGCGTGGTCTTCGACGCCGCCCGCTTTGAAGCAAACATCTTCAGATGCGCCGGTGCAGCCGTGATACACGCGTGTGCGACACTGCGGATCTCGTACGCCTCAATCACCGCTTCATTACGGGCCCACCAATCCTCCATTACATGCTCGTTCTCCAAATTCGTCACCACGATCGCCAGCGGAACCCGTTTCTCACACAAGATCTCGAAAAAGAGGCGGTAGTGCCTTTGCATCGCGATGGTGATCCTGCCGCCGCGGATACAAAACAGGAGGTCAATGCCGCCGGCGGTGTGCAAGGCCGTGATGAGAGCATGGGCGTTCTCGATGGCACCCAGTAAGGGGGTAAGGCCCATATCGGGTTCTTCGAGGCCTATGGTGTCGTAGACGCGGATGGACATCCCAGGGTCAGATCCGCGCTCCCCTGGAAGTGTCAAAGCATACTCTGTCGCCTGCAAGGTACATGCTTTCGCATCCGCAGAGGTGAACGCGACCTCAGCGCCGGCAATGAGATTGACGACAGCATTCTTCCCGGCCCCTGTCTCACCAAACAATATGATGTTTTTGGGCTTTGGTTTGGTGTCTGGGGCTGCGGATAGAAAATAGCGAGGGTATCAGTGGTTGGCGGAAGTGGTGGTGTTTAGCTGGCGTCCCCTGGACATATGCATGGATCTACTCACCATCAGTGTCCGGGACACATTCGTACGGTGGCGGTGTTGAATTGTCGTCCGGGATATCGTCGAACCAGTGAGCCATCTGTGAGGTCTCTTGGACAAGGGAGAACTAAATCGTCCTTGCGTGGTCAAAGGACACGGAGGAAATGGAACAGGAGTGCGGTTTCGCAAGTTTGGGGCATCACCGTCACTCTGGCCAGCCTCACCTTATACTTGCGTTGGGTGTCATTGCCACGCCCAGCAGATGAACATGCAACGCTAGTTTCAGACGGGAAGGAATCCGCATACGGCAGAGTCAACTTCGATGATAGTCAAGAACATGGTCAGTCCAAGTGAGTAGGCGCACCGTGACAGTCGGAAGGGAAAGGCGATTCGAAATCGACGCCAGCCTCAGGCTTCTACCTTCCATCGAACACGTGTCACGTACGTCGTTATTCCAACCTTTGAGTGTTGCGATCAAGCCTCCGACGAGCCAGCGCCGAACGCTGAACAATGTCAAGAAGACAATGCGTTCTGGGGTTCAGAGGACATGTCCCCTGATTCGCGGGATTCACGTCCCCGTGATGACGCAGAAGCACTGTGTCCATGGAGATTTATTGAGCATATTCAAGCCCACCGTCGCAAGACGCCACTTCCTGGAATGTCATCCAACACCCAACCGCGAGCGATGGATGCCAGCCGGGGTACCCTCCCACGAATCGACGCTCCCGCTGCCTCTGGCACGATGGAGCGTGCACCATCCTTCTCCTCGCCCCAATGGGTAAGTGCTATAATCACTCATCTCGTCTCCCCGCCTGATCAAGAGTGTGCTGCACCCAGGCACAAGTCGGACCCGAAACGACGTCCCCCATCCACGGCAACACAAATATTGTCCTCTTTGGCGAAACCGGCGTGGGGAAATCGTCTCTCATAAACCTCATTGCAGGCCAACACCTCGCGCAGACATCCAACGACGCGCTCGGGTGTACGGCGCAGCACCAACCATACGACGTAACCCTCACCTTGCCATGCGACATGTCCGGTTCCGGTTCCGAGTCCAAGTCTAGGTCCGTCACCGTCACCCTCTGGGACACTGCCGGCCTGGACGAAGGCACCCAAGGCACCGTCCCCGCAACCACATCCACCGCCCGCCTCAAGACCCACCTCCAAACTCTCGCCCGCTCCCCGACGGGCATCCACCTCCTTATCTATTGCATCCGCGGCACCGCCCGACTCACGCGAGTCCTCCAGCATCACTACAACCTCGTCTATTCTGGCATATGTTGCAAAAAGGTGCGGATCGCGCTGGTGGTGACCGGGTTGGAGCACCAGTACTTGGAAAGGCCAACTGGAATGGAGAGCTGGTGGGAGGAGAACGAGGGAGTGATGAGGCGGCTGGGGATGGCGTTTGATGAACATGTGTGCGTGACGACGGTGGATGTGCAAGAGGGCGTCGGACAGGGACGACGACTGGCGTCGCAGACACGGCTGCGAGAGCTCCTGGTGAAGTTTACTCGACCCGGCACGATCCCGTGGAAAATTGAACCGCCATGGTGGCAATTGATGGTGGTGCCAATCCTCGGCAGTCTTCTCCGCGTTTGGAGACATGTCGAGGTCAACACCTCCAGAGTCTGCCAATTTTATATGGCTCTTAAGAAATGGCTTGTGACTGTGATTTTCCGGTCGACGGGGACATCGCAAGGTCGTCGTTGACAGTAATCCTGGACGCGACTCGCTACTGGAGACTATACCTCGATAGACACTCGATTCTAAGCAGTGTTTGAAGAGCCACTGGCATCCCAGGTGTCACACGGAAACATGTGTGATTGGCTGTTTGGTCTTCCAAATTCGCATACACACTACAAGCATTCCCTTCGGACGGTTACAGGCTTATTTTCAATTGAGTAGGAGAGTACTAGTGTGATAATAAACAATGTTTGTGCTGGATTTCTCTTCGTTAGCAGAACCTAGCATCGCTATAGTATCTTCTCTTCTCCTAACTCTCCATGCACTTGTGTAAAGTTGACGGTGAGCAATCCCACGCAGACGACTCCATGCCGCACGCGGCTGCTCCAAGTTCCTAACCCCTCCCGCTTGCTCCCAGCTCCTCGCGCCGCATCATATATTAGCTCGAAGCTGCTCACGACGGCTCCATGCCGGTTGCGGCAGCTCCACCTCGGGCGCGCTACAGTGACGTGGCATCACGTGGGTGGACGATCTCGCGCCAGCTCTAGCCTAAATGTATTAGACGTTGATTGGACCTAACAGTACGTCGTCTGCCTCCCCTTCAGCATGCATAGTATCCACCAATTCATACAACTCCAATTACTCATTGAGGTATTTCGCTGAGGTTTTGCACATAATTTTGGTTCATGTTGTATTTTGAGAAGTTACTAACAACTGTGAGCAAGATTTTTTCCAAGGGTGCTGTAAAATCGTGGTTTCCACAGGGCGTCGTCAAGTCGTGATCGCTCCTGAAGGTCTCTAGTAATTGAATGAAGCGAATTTTCATCGTCGTTCGTATCTGGTGGAGCAGGTTCGGGCATCAAGCATCAAGCTTCAAGGGTGACTTGGATACTTGATCGACCACAGAGCAGCGGCTGCCTCTATTTGGACTTTGAAGTGGGATGTTGGAAACCCGCCGTGGGCCGTGGCTAATGGCGGGAAACATTGGCGAGATCACGCGGAACAGAACTGGACCACGATCTATACGAGCGAACGACGTAGTGTACAAGAACTGAGAGTGTACGCCGGTATGTGTGTTGCGATATCTATGGCTCACGTGGTCAGTGGGCTTACAGATGTAGGAGTTGATGGTTGTGGGGGAGAATGTAACGGTGGTTGAGGGAGCTGGTGCAGGCGAAGACATCGATCCACAGACAGTGACTGTGCCCTCGCCGGTGGACGCAAGGTACCGTTTCCGGCCGAGGCGGAACTTCAGTCGGGTCTGTTTTCGACATGTATTCAAATCAAGTAGGTGCGTACTGAGTTCGGCAAGGTTCAGCATGTGTTGAGGGGCAGTGCAGCCGTGATCGGAGTTTGGTCAGGACGGTACCTTGCGAAAGAGACGCTCGCATCAAGCCGAGTTGGCGGAGATCGACAAAACGAGAGACGCGAGCCTGTCTGAAGCGGTGGCCGCCAGCAAAGCAGATGTCATTATTTATGAATATAGCAGGTCATGAAACCTCCGACTATGGAGGATCATCGATCATCGATTAGGTTGCAATTCGTGACCTTGCCATAATAACGCGTAGATAATATCAGACGCGAGTATGTATTATGGTGCAAACTCCACTGCAATGTTCATGGCGCGTGGCAGGTGGGACTCGAGTGGCTCTTCACACACTGCTGCATACCCAGGTGGAAACTCAATAATCCTATGGGTCATAAGGGAGTATGGGCTAGGAGGGTGTCAACTATGATACTTATCTGTTCGTACCCGAGCCTTGGGTAAGTACAATACCTTGCGATGCATTGAATTAGGTTTTGCAAATTTCCGACAATGACAAGTGTTTCAAATTTGAAACGATGATCATCGATCATTGCAATTTTGTCACTTTGAGTTCGTTGCAGGCTTGCCAGCTTGGCGAGATCTTGTTGCAGAAAGGTCCGGAGGACCTTAAATCCCCTTTTTTTGCTAGTCATCATCCAATCATAGCTTAGACTCACCTGACGGTCAGCAAATGTGCGCATCGATCGGCACGTGCTGACCTATTTGGTGCCACGGCTCTGTTCAAGCGATAATGTTACAGTACTGGCTATCGTTTTTTGGGTATCCAAAGTTCTCAGCATCGGCTCCGTACTACATAAGATCAAATGAATCTTATCCGTAGGTCAGCCATCGTTGTTGCTCCCCCACGTAATGCCTGACTGGACGACTACAGGCATCTTAGCTCTCGGGGGTGCCGTGGTTCTTTATATTGGACGACGAGCTCTCGGGAGTCAAATTTCTTACCCATTGCCCCCCGGGCCTCCTGGGTTACCATGGGTTGGGAACGTCATCGGGATTGACGCGAGTGCTCCGTGGATAACATATTCCGAGTGGGCAAGAACATATGGTGGGCTGGAACATATTTAGTTCTACGTCATCTACTCAAGTCGATATCCGTGCAGGAGACATAGTTTATTCTCGGTTGATGGGAAAGGATATCATCATCATCAATTCGGAGAAGATTGCAAAGGACCTGCTGGAGAACCGGTCTAGGAATTATTCAGACCGTCCATACCTCATCGCCACTGAAATGTGAGTGACTCATCATACTACTAAAATCTCAATTCACTATCCAAGGTGTGGACTGGATTTCGCTTCCGCTCTATTGCCTTACGGCGATCGATGGCGACTGCACAGGCGGTTTTTCCACCTGACTTTTCGGCTCGACGCGGTACCCAGATTCCTGCCCTTGCAACACCGCAAGGCATGTGATCTCCTCAGACGGTTGATCGTTACCCCCGAACAACTCCACGATCATGTGTTCGAGTAAGTGTACGAGACTGAATGTGGTGATAGACCTAACTCAACTCTCCATCAAGATACACGGCGTCGATCATTCTGAATAGCACATATGACTATAACCCGGCATCTCGAAAGGACGAACTCGTCGACCTCTTGGCAAAAATGTTGGACGTTGTTGTGTTTGCTTCGCGTCCAGACGTTGCCATTACGACTAGCGCCTTTCCGCTATGTGAGTCCATCACATTTTCTGTTGCATGTTAGATCCACGAGATGAATCTTTTTGGAGTGCTCCATCTCCCGTCGTGGTTTCCCGGTATGTCATTCAAGAGGGAGATGGCGATGGCACGTGCGTATTCGAAGGAGTATCTTGAACGTCTGTTCCAGTACTCTCTTCAAAAAGTGGTAATGGTCATTTCGATTGCTCATCTCGTGCACACCTGGAATAATTACATATACTAGCCGAGCGGTAGCGTTGCACCGTCGATGGTACACGATGTACTGCGACATATGGAAGAGAAAGGAATTCCACCCGAGGAATCTTGGATGGAGATGCTCAAGGAGGCATCTGGGTCCGCATTTATAGGTACGCTGGTATGATGCCTCGCGAGATCCTTTACTCATGTGTGTTATCCATGTCAGCTGCGTCAGAGACCGTACGTGACAGTGTTTTGATGGTAATTGATCATAACTAACAATTCAAAACAGTCTCACTCGGTCCTGATGACGTTCTTTCTCATGATGGTGTTGAACCCGGCATCGCAGGAAAAGGCGCAAGCACAAATCGATGCTGTGGTGGGGAAGGCCAGATTACCGACAACCGATGATCGACCTTTGTTGCCCTTCGTAGATGCCATCTTTTGGGAAACGCTCAGATACAGCCCCGTCTCTCCTCTGTGTGAGTGATTCCGTCCCCTGGTTAGCTCTTGTTGCCCATTCCCGTTGAATCATGCAGCGATTCCCCGTACTGCTGTTGACAACGACGTGTATGGTGGATTCCACATTCCAAAGGGTGAATAATCGGCAGTCTCTTTGAGCAACCGAGCATCTATTAATCCCTACGCTTTCAGGTGCTATCCTGATCACGAACCTCTGGTTCGTGCTTCTACAATCCTTCGTAACAAATCTCGATGACCCGTTTTGCTAGGTCGATGGCACACGATGAATCAAGGTACCCCAACCCACACGCGTTCATACCCGAGCGATTCCTCAACGATGATGGTTCCCTCAAACCCAACGACACCGAACACATTGCGTTTGGATTCGGTCGACGGATGTGTGTCGGGAGACACTTTGCAGACATGTCAGTGTGGGTGGTTATCGCAAAAGTGTTGGCTGTGTTCAAGATATTGAAACCCCTGGATGAGAACGGGATGGAGATCCCAATGGAACCGAGGTTTTCGACCGGGCTTGTGGTGTGAGTGATGAACGACCGACGTCGTTCTTTTTGGTCTCAGACGTGATGTTGATTTCTCCTGCGCAGAAAACCTCTTCCATTCGGGTACAGGATCGTACCCAGGTTTCCAGGGATGGATACCGAGAAACTGGAGCAGTTGATTGCTGCTAGCACTACTTAAGGCTTTTTTTTTGGCACACATTCGTCGTTGTCCACCAAGTTGTTCGTTCAGAGATGTACATATACATGTAGTCATCGTTAGCGACACCATGTAATCCTACTGCTCCTTAAAATTCACTCTGCATTCACATCGTCTTTTTCAAAGGTTTCCGACCAGTCGAGGCATATGGCATGATCGTCGGTGGGATCGAATCCCATCGCCATGATTTGTCTAGCATGATCATGCTCAAGGGAAACCATATCTGGTCAGCTAGCAAGGCGAGTCTTCCTCATACTAGTGTTCTGTCAAGTTCCATCTGAAATATGCTGTAGGTTCCATTATTGATGTTCAGGGGGGTTAGTAAGTACTAAGTGGTAACCAGTGCATGAATTTTGCACTAGAATCAGGCAGCACTTCACTTGGTCTCTCGAGACTGGCAATAAAATTGAATACTAAATGCAGAATATACCTGTGATAGCATGGTACAAATGGGCGACTTACCGTAGGCAAATAATCCAAGGAAAAGAGTAAATTTGAGCCAAGTTTTACCTTGTATAGGTCAAAATTCAGGGTAAAATTTCCACGAAAGGAGTTTGTGGTCCGTTGTTACTATTC
The DNA here is from genome assembly GCA_038092655.1 of Boletus sensibilis. NCBI lineage: Eukaryota > Fungi > Basidiomycota > Agaricomycetes > Boletales > Boletaceae > Boletus > Boletus sensibilis. The sequence goes on along the minus strand of JBBPQU010000286.1, from coordinate 97 downwards.
AGGGTCCTTACGAGACGGTGTGACTACAGCTGCAAAAAAGTCCGAACAGCCGAGATGGTCCGAGTCACATGGACTCCAGACACCACTCGGCTATAAT
>JBBPQU010000285.1:0-26407 GCA_038092655.1 Boletus sensibilis | reverse complement strand
AAGGTAATCCTAGGATTACATGGTCTTTTCCGCAATTCAGGACAAACAGGTCCCGTCGTTCTTTGATTCCTCCGTAATTGAGGATGATGTTTGTTTTGTACTGGATGTCGCCAGACCGATTTAAAGATCCGTCTATGTTCCATGCCTGTATTGGGTCTCATAGTCAGTAAAGTGGTAGCCCAGCTTGGTGTACCACTTCTTGAGAGATGAAACATCCGGTTGCCCCACTGTCAATTAGGGCACGAAGGCCAACGCTTTTCTTGGTCTGTCTATCCTGGATCAAGAGAGGAATACGAATAGAATTACTCTTCGACCCAGTGATAAATACAGGCGCAAGCGTTACGGAAGGTGATGACATTGGTTCATCCCTTTCATCTAAAAAGACAACTGAATAGGGGTGGAAGAAGGCTGTCCATCAGAGATAAGGACGTTCACTTCTTCTTCCTCACTAAGGGTAGTCTCCGGTGGGTATTGTCCTTCTAGGACATTTTCCTGTTCGTCCAGGTTAGGATTGAACACAGTCTTCAAGGTTTGCAAGATCTCGTCGTGGTTTGAATGTGAGGAAAGTCCCTTGATGTACGCGTCCAGAGAATCCGAAGGGGATGGTCTGGGGGGATGGGCGGCCACGACACGAGCGTTGGCTTTAGGAGAGAAAGTCCTTCTTTTCTCCTGGGGGGTTTGAGGATAACCAGGATGCTTTCGAGTGTGGCACCCGACGTTCTTGCAAATGAAGCAACATTTCTCCCTCATGAGTCGAGCACGCTTGGCGGGAGAGATGGATAGGCGGTCCATGTCCATGGCGTTTGGATCGTGGTTGGAGTGACTCTTCCCATAGGCCATGCATGGTCCTTCTTTGAGTCCTCTGATTCGATTGAATCCTCCTGCAATTTCGGCTGCCTTGTTATAGATCTTCTGCATGTTGTCGGCAGTGTTGAGGATGCTGACTGGATGAGTTGGACGGCAATCTCTTTGGAAAGTCCCCGAAGGAACCATTCGGTCAGAGCGCCCATCTCCTTGATTCCAGATTGGGTTGCGAGGACGACAAACTGGGAGAGGTAGTTGTTGAACCCCTCTCTGCCACTCCCTTGATGGAGATTGGCTAAGTCCATCCTCGCATTGGTGGTGGCATTACATGCAGAGAAGGTGGTGATGAAGGCGTCCCGAATGCATTGATAGTCCTTCTTCTTAGAAGGCACTTCTTCATCGGCAAGTTTGATGAGCCATGCTTCAGCAAAGGCTTTCCTGCGTCCCTTGGACATCCTATTGAGTAGGACTAGGCACTTTGCCCTGTCCGAGTACTTCTCCTCATGAAGAGAGAAGTATCCTTCCATTGCCAACAGCCATCTGTTGGTGTCACTCCTGAGGCCTGAAAATTCCTCAGGGAGGGCAGCTTTGATTTCTCCCATGTCGTCGTCTTCATCTTCCAGACCTACTTCTCCAATAGGGTAGTCCAGGTCTGGTTCTGGTGCCGGGTCTTGTTCAGGTGGGATGGGGTCCTGGTAGTGGTAGTCTTTGGGTTCCTCAGATGGGAGGGTGATCTCTCCAGTGATGGAAGAGACTCGAGAGACTACCGGCACAGAGGGTTGTCGAGGTGGTGGGGGTGGGATGGATGGAGTATGAGATGGCATCGGTATCCTACGCTCTGGCATGGCAGAGAAGGATGTGGGTACAGGAGGAGAGATTCTGCTTTCCTCGTCGTCTGAAGGGGTTCCTACACGGTAGGACAAGAGATTGATTCTCCTTGTGGTGACGATGGGTTGCTACCTCCTGGTAGCTGGTGGGATGGTTGGGCATAGTAGCACCAACGATCTACAACTTAGACCTTTTGTTATGACTGTGTAACAATGGAACACCAAGGTGTATCCAAGTCTAGTCTTCCTACGGTTGCAACAACCGAGGGTCCTAGGGCTTATGACTGGCCTAGGTCTTAGCTCTGCAACAGAGACTAAGAGGGGGTGATAGCTAGGGACCAAGCCTAGTATCGAGGGCGAGAGAGAGAAGAGAGCAAGCCAAGTGAAGAGAGACTTTACACCGTAGATTATGTAGGTCTAAGTTAGAGATACAAAGTACAGAGAGGAGGGGTTTATATATGGTGAGAGATATAGTTCAAGCGGAGCTTGAATAAGTTAAGGGCAGGCAAGACGCGAGTCATGTGATGAGTTGCGTCGCGAACGTGACTAGGTAAAGGGAGACGACGTGTATGAGAGAACGCGTGAGGAGGCAGTGTCTATCGGGATAAATAGGAATGGCTTCGGAAAGAATAGGAATGTATCAGGAAGAACCGGGTCAGAGAGAATAGGATCAAAGAGGTGGTTCGAGACTATACTCGGAGAGAACCGGGTCGGAGAGAATAGGATCAAAGAGGCGGTTCGAGGCTATACTCGGAGAGAACCGGGTCGGGGAGAATAGGATCAGAGGGGCGGTGCAATGCTGTGCTGAAGCAGTCCTCGAAGGCTGTGTCTTGCACAGCATATTCTGCGAGAGAGGCGACAATGTCATTCCAGAGGGAAGATCCTGGAACGAGCGAGTCGAGGATAGGGGAAGGGATGGGTGAAGAAAAGGTAGGGGGTCCACCACTTGTAACATAAGGGAGGGGATTCCAGCAGAGAAGTACCACATGAGGACGTTGGGATCAGAGATTTTCATGATGGCAATGTGGTGTTGGAACTGGGATATGTATTTCACAAGGGGAGGTCATAGGTGTTGTCCTTCTTTTGGACAATTCGGGTGGTGGAAAGCCAGGCGACAGCATTTCCGACAGTGTCATGGTGTTTGAATGCAGTTTCAAACTTGGTGATGAAGGAGGCAAAAGTGCTGGTGGAGATGGTTATTCCGGAGAGGGCATTTTGTCAGAAGATGGAGGCCCAGGTTAGGGCAGAACCTTTGGTCATGTAAGAAAGGGCAAAGGCAATCCTCTTTGCATCCTTGTCATAGACATCCTCATTGATGGTGAGGTAAAAGCAGACAGAGTCTAGCCAGGGCATGGCGTTTTCATAAGACCTGTTGTATGCTTCAGGAGCTCCGATGCGAAGTTCAGATGGTTTAGACATCACTGGTGAAGGTGACCTGGAGGGAAAGAGGGAAGAGAGTTGGAAGGATGGATGGCGAACGACTAGGGTAGGAGACAGGGAAGTAGGCAACCTTGGTATGGAGAGCGAGGTGGAGAGTTGGTGGGAGAGACTAGTTGTCTCACATTGCTCTTCCTGGGAAGGAAGCATAAGATCAGGGGTGAAGAGGTCGTCCTCTTCTTCAACCTCAGAACTGGATGCCTCAGAGGGGAATTTGCCAGGAGCAGGAATTCGAGCAAGGCTCCAACAGGGATCTGTTCGTGGAGGAATGGTGGTAGGTAAAAAGGAGGCTTACAACAGCGGTAGCCTCTTCAAGAGAGCTTAGACCTTTTGTTACACTTGGCCTGAGGACAGACAAGCAGAACTCAGTGAAAGTGTGGACGATGGAGTTGACTTTAACAATAAAGTCCAAGAGTTACTTCCACGAGGAGCTTCCAAGTGGTGGATGATCAACAAGTACTCACTTGATGACTGAGACTTCCTTAGTGAGAGCTAAGGTGGTTCAAGGACAAGGATGACAACTCAAGAGAGAGCCAGGCTTAGGAGGAAAGTGAGAGGAGGAAAGAGCAGCAATGTATAGGGAAGACTGAGTAGGTCTAAGCTAAGGTACATCAATGTAAGAATTGGATTTATATATGTTTAGAGCCTGAGAAACTTAGAGATGTAAAAGATATAGACACGTTGTCAGAGAAACCCATAAAAGAGTATGGAATAAAGGATGATGTGTTGCAACGTGTAAGTGTAGAAGATGATAGAAGGTGAGGGAATAACACTGACATGTCATATGACTGAACGATGATGAGATAATCAAGAGTAAAAAGAAACATGTTGAGCAGGGCTCAAACAGCTGACATGATAGTCCATAGATGGGTCAAGGAAAAGCATGAAGAAAGAAAAGAGTACACGTGAATCATAACACGTAGTAGCATATCAAATAGAGTGATTGAGGATTGAGTATCTAATAGCAGTGTAACCAGCATACTAAAAGGGTAACTCAAGGCAAAGGTTACAGTAGTTCAAAGACATGCTCAGGTCTCATATAGGCCTCTCACCTATTCTGTAGTTTAAGAATGTACTGGTCCCATGCTAGGTTTCACACCTATGCTCTGCAGTTTAAGGACATGCTGGTCCCTGGCTTGTAGTCGTGTAGACAACTGGGGGATTTGGATAGTGAATACTACTCCTTTCCTACAGTAAGCATAGGGGAATTGGCAGGTAATGACTGTAATGACCAAATATCGGTCACAAATAACAAAGCCCTAATGAAGACTTACAAATACAACCCTCGAAGGATTGCAGCAAGTAAAAGGGAATTTCAAGCATAAAGACGTACAAGTGATACAACTACGACTATATATACTAACTACGAACCGGTTTAGGGCCAGTATGGAATATCATAGAACACGATGGAAGGAAACGACGTAATGCAAGTGGGTAAAGGGCCAATAAAGGCTGTACACAATGGATAAAGGGGAACATCGTGAATAAAGTGAAGAATTGTCCAACATGCGATAGATGCAAGTGCAATGGAGACTAATATAAACTAAATGATCGAGATGGGCATTGAGATCCAAGATCAAGATCCGATCATATGAAACAAAGTCCGAAATCAAAGAAGAAACTAAATGAACGATCAAGATTTACAAGGATGACAAGATCCAGGCAAAGTGGCCGCGATCAAGATCCAAACGTAAATACCGAGATCTGATCACCAGTTCTATAGATAACACAACGGATAGATCCGATAGGCGGATCAAGAGAGTCAATGGGTTACCACGTCAGCACACAGCAGCTGCAATGCAATAAGAATCCACCAATAGACCATGAGACAGGAAAGGGGTACAAGTAACAGAGCACAAATGCGAGTACTACAAGGTGAACAGTATCTAGTGACAGCATAGTAGCATATTGAATAGAGGGACTGAGGATCGGGTATCTAATAGCAGCATGACCAGCATACTAGAAGGGGGACTCGAGGCGGGATTACAGTAGTTTAACAGACATACTAAGGTCTTGAAGAGGCTTCTCACCTAATTGACAGTTTAAAGACTTATTGGTCTCAAGTAGGCATCACACCTAGCTGGCAGTTTAAAGTCTTACTGGACCTTTTAGTAGTATTTGGATAGTGAAGACTACCCCCTTCCTACGGTAAGTGTAGGAGATTTGGTGGGAGATGACGAGGAAACAGGAGAGATCATTTCAATGTTGTTGCCCTGCTTCCATTCGCCCCCACCCTTGCCTGTGATGTACTCGCCCCCCTTCAATCACCCCCACCCTCACTACCTCGTTCCCTCTGCACATCCTCCCATTCTTCCTTACCCTCCCTTATTCTTGCCACTTTCATTAATAAATTAACCCTCAATTGGCCAGAGCTGGCAAGGGCTGGACAGAGTCACAGTTTTTCCAGCACTCCCAGCAAGGTATCTAACTGGTCAGCTCTTTCCAGCTTGTTCCAGACTATCCTAGACCACCCCAGACCACTGCAAACCATCTCACCACTTACCAAAGTGAACTAAAAGTGTAGAATTATAATTAGCCTTTTGATTGATACACTGCTAATCCTAATCCTAATCCTACACTCATTAGTAGTATGGTACTAATCCTAACCCTACACTCATACTAGTAGGGTACTTCATCATGATACTAACTATATAGCACTGTGCTTACTGTAACTATATAAATTAAACAACATGCAATACTTTCAAAATCCCATGACCATAGATACAATTACTAATCATAAGATGTACATATATAACTCATTATCCATTTATTGTGCTTTCAAATTGACAAGTCCTAGTATCAAGTATTTTTACTACACTTTTTTACTACACTTTTGTACACTTTTTTAATACACTTTGTACACTTTTTGACTACACTTTGGTACACTTTGGTACATTTTTACTACACTTTTTTTACTACACTTTGGTACACTTTCTCACTACACTTTTTACTACACCTTTTTATACTACACTTTGGTACACTTTCGGTACACTTTTTTACTACACTTTTTTTACCACATTTTGATACACTTTTACTATACTTTTTTGATTACATAACTAATGATTATATAAAAATGCTAATCACATTGTGATTCACTATAATTATGTGACAACTTTGATTACAATCTATTATAACTGTGTCTGTCCCAGTCTGTGACAGCTTGGATAAGCCTGGAGTATGCTGTGGATTCTGAAGTCAAAACTATGAGCAAGGATTAGTTTGCTGACATTACATAATGATTATATAATCATGTGACAACTTTGGTCACAATCTGTCATAACTGTGACAGTCCATAACATCCTAGATAAGTCTGTCAATATCTATAATATCTGGAGTATCCTGTGGATTCTGGAGTCAAGACTATGGGCAAGGGTTAGTTTGCTGATACAGCAGATCCACACAGTTTCCTTGTGCTTGTTGACTACTCTAACCAATTGTTTTACTACAATCACCTGAAGGCTGGATTTACATATACTGTGAATAAAACAATGACATTGAGCAAAAGAAAGAAGGAATCCAGAAACAGGAATGTGCAAGATACACAAAGTAGAGAAGGATATTCTTGGAATTACATATGTTAGGACTTGACCAGAACCTGAAGTCAAGGGATGACTCTAGGCTGTGCAACTGATCAGACACTTATAAAAGTGAAAAGGAAGAGAAAATGAGAATTCAAAGAATAGGGAAAATACATGAGGGTAGGACTACTTATATATGATGAAACATGATGCTGTAAGCATGCAAAGTCCATGAGCTATGATGTAGTATGAACATGTGCTTAGTCATGGTCTAGAATAGTCCAGAGTATGTGATATAAAGGAATATGGAATGGATGTCATTACATCAGTAAACTAACCCTTGCTGTAATGCTCTGTACTATATAGGGGTCTGTGAAGTCTGCACAGATCTGCATTACTACCATGTACCTTTCTGTAAAAATTCTGTAACCTCTGCACAATCCTATAAGGATGAGGGTTAGTTTGCTGATGTAATATATAAGTGATAGAAGTGAAACGATCAGAACAACCACAAGATACTTAGAGTCGCAAATGCGATATTCCAAGTAAAGAAGTGGAATTCCAAAGCTAAAGACGATACATGATGAAACAACTACTTATATACTACAAAGTACTTTAGGGCCGGTATAGAATTTAGAAGGTCATAGAATGTTCGAGAAGGATCTTGATAAGATAAGATCAAGAGATAAGATAAGATCAAGAGATCTTTAGTAAAGTAAAGGAAAATCGTTTCAAGAAGGAAGACATAAGCGGTATGAGATTTGTGTTGTAATACTTATGGTGACATGATCGAGATATGATCAGGATCATGGAATATTTTGATGTGTGTGTGTGATGTTGTGATATTGTGAAGAGATAAAAGGATACACGTGATGACTTCGGAAATGAAGATAAGATTGAAGAGATAAGATGAAGGATAGGAGATAAGGAAATAAATTCCTAACACGAACCGTCATGTGAACACGATGAGAAGCCTTGATAGATATGTTCATATCATCTCACACACGATGCAGACGGATGAACAGTCCTGAGAGCTCCTAGAATCTCTTTCTCCCAAAGTCGGAGGGAGGAGTCCTTCCGTGATTTATCAATGGCCGAGCTCGATTCTCCTGCAGGGGAGCTCCCTTATATCCCAGACAATTTGACGCTCGCACAGTTCATTCTAGATTTCCAACATCCCTCCAGGCCTATCCGCAAACATGGTATACCCTGGTTCATTGAGGACCACACGGGACGAACGTTGGATTGCGAAGAGGTGAGACCTCAACTGCTCTTCAATCATTGACATGTGCAGCGCGACTGCATTGTTCGGCTTACATTCCCATCTGCCATTCACTCAGATATGTGCACGAGTTTTCGGCTTAGCCAACGGGTTAAAGCACAGGTTTGGCATTAGTACGTGTATCATCCCCAGTTAATGCATCAACCTTGACCCTCCTGTCTAGAGGAAGACGATGTCGGTCAGTATAACATATGAAATGTCATCGGTCGATGAGAAAACTGAACGTCCACAAAAGTCTTGATATTCAGTCCGAATCATGTCGGTACGTCGTTTCATGCCGTCTCATCCCAAGCGCTGTCTCCGACGTGCGGACAGACTACCTTGTTGCAGTCTGGGCAGCTCACAGACTGGGAGCTATCATGTCGTAGGTGTCATTCTGTCTTTCCGCTGACGGAAGCTAAGGACGACAGTGGCGCAAATCCACTTTTTACTCCCGACGAACTTGGGTACCAAATACAGGCGACCAAGGCGTCTGTTGTCGTCACTCACCCCAATTCGTTGCCTGTAGCCCTCTCTGCAACCCGAGCAACCAAGCTGTCGGCGGAACGTATCATATTGTTCAACGTGGATGGCGCTTCGTATGGTACACAAGTCACAGTTCAGAACGTCATCGACGAGGGGCTAGCCAGTGCATTGACGTTCCAGGAACGCGTGCTACGGCCCGCTGAAGGAAGGTCGAAGGTGGCGTTCCTTAATTTCTCCAGTGGGACAACGGGCAGACCGAAGGTCTGGATTCTGGACTATCTTCGTAATGTTTTCTCACCAGGTGACCTGTACGTTAGGCTGTTGCAATACCCCACTATGCACCGATAGCCAATGTCATCCAGCTCGCTGCTCATCACAGAGTAAACGACCCCAATTGGGAGGACCAGCGATTCAGACCAGGTGACATCTGTTGTGCTGGTAGGAGCCTCGTTCGATGAATCTTACAACGTACTGACAAACTCTTACACAGTTCTTCCACTGTATCGTGCGTGACGCTTTCAACTGCAAGCTCACTTGACTACGATGTACTTGACCAGACATATATGGATTGGTTATGAATGTAAGAGATTCAATCTACTGATGCCACGGAAGGTGCTGACCTATGTCATTGCTAGACCCACCTCAGTTTCTTCTGCGGCGTTCGTAAACCATGGTCTTCTGTGGTTCTACCTAGACTGACGACAGGAATAGATGTCTATCGTCCTCAGTACCAAGTTTAACTTTTTGGATTTTTTGAAAAGCATCGTCAGACACCGGATTACACATCTTATGTGAGTTTGTAGTCTCGGGTCCATGCTAGGTCACATCTCTGACCTACGAGTCAAGGGTTGTTCCTCCTCAAGTTGTACTCTTCTGTAAAGTGGGCACTCAACTTTATGTGTATACCTACTCCGATTGACGCGAGGAACAGCACCCAATTGTCAAAGATTACGATCTTAGTCACGTCAGGTACCTGATTTCCGGTGCAGCTCCGCTCTCGAGAGAGTTGATGGAACGACTAATCGAGATATTCCCAAACGCAGCCATTGGACAAGGTTATGGTTCGTTCCTCTCTTGGGGAAATCAGTCTTCCATACTCATCCTTACACTCCAGGAACCACGGAATCTTGTACTTCCATCACCGTTTGGTCCCTTGAGAACAAATGCGATCTGAGCGGCAGTGCCGGCCAACTCATCCCCGGGATTACTGCTAGAGTGGAGAAGCCTGATGGAACGCTTGCGGAGTTCGACGAGCCCGGAGAGCTAGTAGTGCGTACCCCTTCCCTCGCATTGGGGTACGCCGGAAATCCAGAAGCGTACGTAGAGGGATCTCTTCCGGTTGTTATAAGCCTGATGACCATTTGTGCAGCACGAAGGAGACCTTTGTGAACGGGTAAGGATATCATGTCTTGGGGTATTCAAACCGCTGACAACCTGTTAGATGGCTACGTACGGGTGACGAAGTCAAGATGAATCGCAAAGGCGAGATTTTTGTACTCGATCGCCTCAAGGTCAGATTGGACGTTACGTTTGCTGGGTTATCTCTTAATGTGTTGATCAGGAAATGCTTAAAGTGCGAGGATTCCAAGTTGCGCCAGCAGAACTAGAGGGCTGTATTCTTGATCACCCAGACGTCTCGGATACCTGTGTCGTAGGAGTCCCCGACGAATACAGTGGCGAACTCCCGCTCGCCTTTGTTGTCCTACGAGCCGACGCTGTAAGCCGGATGCAGAATGACCCGAATGCAGCGGAAAGAATCAAGCAGTCGATTATGAAGGTCTTCATATTATTTCATTTCCGAAGTTTGCTACAGCTGACGACGCGGTGGGTAGCACGTTGCGGACAACAAGGTGGGATACAAGAGGTTGGCGGGAGGGGTTGAGTTTGTCGACGTCATCCCGAAGAATCCGAGTGGGAAGTTGCTCAGACGTGTACTTAGGGATACGGCCCGGAGCCTGAGATTGCACCCGGCTGCGAAACTTTGATCTCTCGGATTGTTTCATTACTTAAATAAATGATGACTTTTTACTTGACATCAACACCTGCTATGCCGACAATCGGCGTGAGATGATACATCACATGCTCGTGGTCCTCGTACGCTCGCATGTGTGCTGTACATTCGTGTAAGTTGTTCTGTCAAGTATGTCCGACCCATCGCTTCCCAACTCCTTTTGGGTTTGAGTTGAAATGTCCAATCCCTTGGCAAGGAGTTTAGAAGCCAGTACCGCCCGGCTCCGGAACATGACTTTGTACGTGACCGGCTTGTTTCAAACCTGTCTCAACCCCCTTGGGCCTTGGCAACCCTTGGACCCCCGATCTGCTTATTTGTCTCATTCTGCCGGTTCTTCCTCTCCTTGAACTTCTCCAGGATGTTCGAAATATCTGGCGGCTCCCTCGACCATTCCGTTCCGGATGACCTTACTATTCCACAGTTTTTCCTGGATTCGCACCACCCCTTGCGGCCTACACGCCCGGCTGGTGTCCCGTGGTTGATCGAAGATGCGACCGGGAGACCCATCTACTTCGAGGAGGTATGTGGAAGATCGTGATCCGATGTACGTCGATCCTGATAGACCGTACCAGTTACGTACGCGGACGTTCGGACTTGCGAATGCGCTCAAGGCGCGGTATGGAATCAGTGAGTGACGCGTGCGCCAGTGTCTCCGCCCTGCAATCTTATGCCATACGCTCCACGCAGAGGACAACGACGTCGGTATGTCACCGCATCGCTCGTTCGTTTCGTGTGTGCTCATCGTTACGCCAGTGGTGATATTCAGCCCTAATCATGTCGGTGCGTAAATGTCCTTTGGTCGAAAAAAAGAGTAATAGTAATAATAATAAACCTGTGTTGTATCTTTCCGTTCCCTTTAGACTACCCGCTAGCGATGTGGGCGACGCATAGACTGGGCGGCATCGTCTCGTCAGTCGAGTTTTACTGTCCTTTTTTTTTACCCCGCGTTTCACATATGTGACTATGAACACGACACAGAGGCGCAAACCCAGCATACACTGCCGATGAGCTGCTATACCAGATGCAAATCACGAGCGCGACCCTCGTCATCACCCACCCAGTGTGTTTGAGCACGGCCGTGTCCGCCGCGAGTCGAGCTGGCATCCCGGAGACGCGCGTCATGGTGTTCGACGAGGTCCCTGGAAATGCCTATACCACTGTGGAGGCCCTCATACAAGAGGGTTTGAAGATCGACCAGTGTTTCGTCGAACCCAAGCTCAAGCCTGGCGAAGCCAAGTCCAAGATCGCCTTTCTTAACTTTTCCAGCGGTACGACCGGTAAGCCCAAGGTGAGGGCTTGCGCGCTTTGGTTCCCGTAAACGCGTATTGATCCCAAGCTGCCAGGCTGTGGCGATCTCGCATTATGGCCCTATCTTCAACGTCATCCAGATGGCCGTTCACAGCAAGACTAACCAGGACTACTGTGCATGGGAGGATCGGAGGTGCCGCCCTGGGGATGTAGCGGCTGGAAGTAAGTCCAATGAGTCAGTGTTCTTTACCTGGCACTGAGTAACGGTCCAGTACTGCCATTTTACCGTAGGTGGATCTCGTAGCCGTTCTTGGACCACTCTAATGCCTTGCGAACCAAGACATCTATGGTCTCGTGGTTTCTGTAAGTTTCGCGTGTTTTGTGCACGATATCTCATATGGGCTCACGTACGACCCAAGTTACACTTTGTGATGTTCTGTGGCGTAAGGTCCTCCGTTTCCTACTGGCGACGTCGTGGTGAAGCCATTCTTTAGGTCACATTGGTGGTGGTCCCAAAGTTTAGCTTTATAGACTTTTTGCAGAGTATTTCTCGGCACAAGATAACGATCCTGATGTAATGTTTGCTATTTATCTGTCCTGGCTCAGTTAACCGACGCTATTGTAGGCTCGTACCTCCTCAAATCGTGTTGTTTTGCAAGGTAAGTTCCAGTGGTGCCATTGTGGATAGTAATCCAACGACACCAGCATCCGGCAACAACAGAGTACGATCTTTCAGGCATCAGGTACATGATATGTGGTGCAGCACCTCTGTCCGCGGACCTCATGAACCAGATCACAAAGATCCTCCCCAACGCGCAAATTGGCCAAGGTTATGGTCAGTATCATTCTTGTTGCTTGTGATGTTCACCTCCTGACGAGGTCTGTTCAAGGATTGACTGAATCGTCGACCACGATCGCCATGTTTTCTACGGAGTCGAGGATTGGAGTCCCGGGAAGCGCTGGAAGGCTCCTCCCGGGCGTTGTCGCTCGCGTCGTGAAAGCGGATGGGACTCTTGCGGGATTCAATGAGCCTGGTGAGCTTCAGGTGAACATGCCTTCGCTGGCTCTTGGGTACTGGAACAATGAGGAGGCGTGAGTTCACTCATATATATATTTTCCGTAAGATGTCTTTGGAGCTCAACGGCACACAGGACAAGGGAAACCTTTGTGGATGGGTAAATCCCTGCTGCCTCGACAGCCTGTTTGACTCACATCACTAACTCTGGCTTGTGATAGGTGGCTCCGCACGGGCGACGAAGTCACCATCAACGAAGACAAGGAAGTGTTTATCGTGGATCGTCTCAAAGTCAGTGGCGTCGTTCCGAACGTATTCCCGCGCTAACGCGTTGGCAGGAAATAATGAAAGTCAGGGGGTTCCAAGTGGCGCCCGCTGAACTGGAAGGATGCTTGTTGAGCAACCCCGAGGTCGCCGACGCGTGCGTCGTTCCGGTTCCAGACGACTATAGTGGCGAAGTACCCATGGCATTTGTCGTTCTCCATACCCACGTCGCCAAGCGTGTGACAGAGAACCCGGGTGAAGCGGAGAAAGTCAAGGCTGCCATCAGCCAGGTTCGTACTGATGTCGACTCGCTCAAGGATGATTGATTGATGGTGGTGTCGAATGGACGGCAGTTTGTGGCAGACAACAAGGTGGCGTATAAACGGCTTGCGGGAGGGGTCGAGTTCGTCGATACGATTCCAAAGAATCCGAGTGGGAAGCTTCTTCGTCGTGTGTTGCGGGATCGTGCTCGGGAGATGAAGGCGAAGTCGAAAGCGAAACTCTAGGATTTTTTTTTTTCGTTCGACGACTCTTGCACGACTTGATGTGTACTTGTTTCGTTCTTATCTTATCTCGGGTTTGCCGTTGTCCAGGATACTCCAGAAAAGAAGTTGAACTTACGCGTCGCTTGCGCGTCTCTTTCACAATTTCGGCACTGCTGGGCAGGCTCTGTGTACAACCAGCTTTGCATAGAACGTCCACGTCCTCCTGCATGTCCACCCCAGTCAAACTTTATGTATACGATCTCACCAATGGCATGGCCAGACAGCTCTCTCTTCAGCTCACTGGCCGCCAGATAGACGGTATATGGTTAGCCTCGCAGGCTGCTTCGTCATGGCTCGGTGCTGATCGTACACGCTCAAGCGCAGGCATACGTCCGTCGTCGTCTTTGGCAAGGAAATATTCTACGGACAAGGGATCATCGTCACGCAACCTGGAAAGTCTCATGTACGTCCGTCCATCTCGTTTCGCGCCGCCAAGTTTGCTGTACGATCCTGACCCCCCCTCGGCGAACAGCATGGATCACCACTTCGGATCGTCGATATGGGAGAGACCGCGATAGACGAAGAGACGTTCGACGAGTACCTCGCTGCCATGCGCGAACACTACACTGCAGACAAGGTACGTACGCGTAACGCCACCTCCCCGATGATACGATCTCGGTCGGATTGACCCACGTTCTCGCAGTACCATCTACTAGGTGAGCAGGATCCTCGTGGGTGGAGGTGTGCAAGGACTGAACACGTTGCATGGATCCCGACAGACTTTAACTGCAACTCGTTCACCAACGACTGTATCGGATTCCTGACCGGCGGTAGCATCCCTTCGTACATTACATGTAAGAGTCCATCAGTCCCTCCCTCCCCCCCTCGTTTGCCCGTGGCACTGACAGGGTTTACAGCGCTACCGAGCGATTTCCTCTCGACGCCATTCGGAGCAGCACTCCGACCAACCATCGACGCCATGTTCACCGACCGTCCTGCGAATGGGGTTTCCGCTCGCCCAGCGCCGAGTACGACATCGCCCGATCCAGCGCTCGCAGCGCGTCTCCTTCAGTCTGTCGCCGCACACGCCGCGACGGGCGGTCCCCCGCCCAGCGCGCCTATCCCGTCCTCGCGAACGATACCGGCCCCAGACGCCCCCCTCGCAGCGCCCACGCATATCACCACGAACCCCGCGTCGTTTCACAGCCTCTTACGCTCCCATCGCGCCGTCGTGGCCTTTTTCACGAGCGCCACGTGCGGGCCCTGTCGGATGATCGAGCCTGTGTTCGAAGACCTGGCCAAGAGCAAGAACAGGCCGAACGGTGGGGTGGGGTTCGCCAAGATTGATTTGGGCGTCGGGTTGGGCGGCGCGGTGGCGAGCGAGTATCAGGTTCGGGCGACGCCCACGTTTATCTTTTTCTTGGATGGCCGAAAGGTGAGGTGGTCGACACGACGCGTCTGGTGGAGATTTTGCTGATCGTAGGTTGGATTTTGCAGACGTATGAGGTCAAGGGGGCCAATGCGCCAGAACTGAGGACGCAGGTGGATTTGTTGATTTACGAAGCGTTCCCTCGTCAGTGGCGGGTTTTTTTTGTCTCGGTTATCGCTGACGATGATGTTCGGATAGCACATGCACACATGTCGCTCTCATTACCGGCCGTCGAAGCGATTTCGCTCCATCCGATCCTGTTCACGCAGGTACCCAACTTGGACACCATGTTTTCCAAACTGGCGGGATTCATTGACGGCGTGACGTCGTGGACCGGGGCAGTCACACAAGCACAAGTGAAACAGACGATATCAAAGACCGTCCTCCCATTCCTCAAAGCTTCAACGGCCACACCGCCCACCCAACAGCCCACATCGACGAACTTTGACCACTGGCTCGCGCTGACGTCGAGCCTCGCCGCGAACCTCGGACCGAGCGAGCTCTTCCCGCTGGTGGACATTTGGCGTATCGCGCTCCTAAACGCCCCCTTTGCAGCATGGAACGCGACGAAAAACGTGTCGGACGGGCCACTGCAACGATTGATGGACAAGGCGCTGGAGGCGGACGATCGGCTGCCGCGCAACTATCTGCTGACGGTCCTGCGCATGCTCGCCAACACGTTCTCGAACGAGGTCTTGGCGCGGGAGGTGATTCTGTTTGCGCGGGGGTCGGTGACGAGGTTGCTCGTCGACGCGTTGTTGCACGACGATGCGGCGGTACGGACGGCGGCGGCGAGCCTTGCGTTTAATATCGCTGCGTACCTGCAGAGATTGAGGGTGGGCAAGGTCAAGGCGCGGGATGATGGGGAGAGTCCGGAGGAGAGCGAAGAGTGGGAGCTTGAGATCGTGGTGGCCGTTCTCGGGGCGATCGAGCAGGAGACGAGAAGCGAAGAAACAGGCGAGTGTGACACGTTTGACGTGTGGCAGTTTTCGCTGACTTGGGAATGGGAACAGTGCACCGACTGGTGGCGTGTCTTGGGTTGTTGTTGCGGCTGTCGCCGTACACGGAGCAGGTGACCGCGTTGTTGGAGACGCTGAGGACGGGGGAGGTGTTGCAAGGGAAACTGGAGGGAAAGAAGAAGGAGGTCCGCAGGCTGATTTTAGAAGTGGTGGAAAAGCTCTGCCCTCGCACGTAGCAAAGTAGTAGAATATCACGAGCGTGCCCGGAAAATCGGAGTGCCGGTGGGAAAAGGAAAAGAAAAAAAAATGAAAGAGTTCCTTCGTAGATGGTCGGTTGTTTGATACCAGACATGCTCAGGCATCTCGTCTCTCGCTCTTCACGTACCCCCGTACGTGATCTCGCTAAAAGAAATCAACTTTGCTAATCACTTTCTAGTTTGTATACCATATGACCAAGAACCGCACCGTCCAGTCATCTGCCCCGCGCAGATCTCACCCCGTCCCAGAGGGCTACGTCGAGGACCCCTCCGCCGGCCCCATGCTCCGCTTCCAAGCCTCGCTCCCCCACCTGCCCGTACCCCCGCTCGCCTCGACAATCTCCAAATACCTCGAGTCCGTCAAACCCCACCTCTCAGACGCCGAATACGCCACCACCCAAGCGCGCGCACAGACCTTCCTCGCCTCGCCCCTCGCAGCCGACCTCCAACAGCGCCTCGAATCCCGCGCGGCGGACGCGCGAGCGACGACGACGAACTGGCTCGCGGACTGGTGGAACGAGGTGGCGTACATGGGTTATCGCGACCCGGTGGTGGTGTTCGTGAGCTACTTTTATGTCCATTTGGACGATTCGCGCAGGCGGGATCCTGCGAGACGCGCGGCGAGTCTCGTCAAGGCGATGTTGCCGTTTAGAGCGTTGACAGAGTCGTAGGTGTCTCTCCTCGTTGCGATTCTCGAAAAAGTTGAACATGAATCGTTTCAGGGGGAAACTCGAGCCGGAAAAGGTTCGTGGGATACCGTTGTGCATGGATTCGTACAAGTGGCTGTCAGTGGATGGGTGTATAATCTGCGAACGGGACGTGCTAACGGGCTTTTTTCGTGATAGCTTTCACGCGTGTCGGTATCCCGTCAAGCCTTGTGACACCGCGGCCAAGTTTGATCCGCGGACGCACGATCACGTCGTCTTTGTGCGCAAGAACAGGTTTTTCGAGGTGTCGCTCGCGTCGCCCGAGGGCGTGGAGCTGAGTGCTGCTGAACTAGAAGTGTGCGTCGTTGCTGTTTTTGTCGGAACGTGTTTCAGGGGTTGACTGTTTTGGGATCCTAGTCAGATTGAACGCGTGATTGCGCTGGCTGGAGATGACAAGGGGGTCCCTGTCGGTGCATTGACAGGTGATAATCGCGACGTTTGGGCGGACGTGGGTCGGCAAAGGACTTGTTTGATCGACGCCACACTCAATTTTGTTTTTAAATTCAGGCACGGGCAGCGCTATTGGAAGCCTCCCCGATGAACGGCAAGTCGTTGGAGCGGATCGAGTCCGCTGCGATCGTAGTTTGCCTGGATGATACCAAGCCCGTCACGCGTGAGGACATTTCGTGGGCGTGCTGGGTCGGTGATGGACGAAACCGGTTCTACGACAAGCATCAATGTATGATTGTATTTCGGTGCGAGTGGTATCTAGCTAATTCTAGGCTGGCAGTGCTCGTGTTTGACAATGGACGGTCTGGGTTCCTTGGAGAACACTCGTGCATGGACGGGACGCCGACGCTGCGAATGAACGAGTTTATGTTGGCGTCGCTTGCTGCGAACAAGGTCGATCTTGGACCGGCTCGAACGGAAAGGACTGGGGCGAACCTCGAGGCACCGACGGAGCTCAAGTTTGAGCTAGATGCGCGATGCCAGGGGTATATTGATGCCGCGTGCGAGCACTTTGATGCGCTGGTGGGACAGCACGACATGGAAGTGGGTTCACGAATTTGATCACGTTTGTGTGTGCGAGACTGACGTATGATAGGTTCTGCACTATGAAGGGTATGGGAAGGAGCTGATGAAGAGGTTCAAGGTGTCGCCTGACGCGTGGGTGCAGCTTGTGAAGCAGCTGGCGTTCCACAAGATGTTCAACCGGCCTGGTGTGACGTACGAGAGCTGTCAGACGCGGAAATACCAGCGGGGACGGACGGAGGTGATCCGGAGTGCGAGCAACGAGAGCAAGGCGTGGGCGGAGGCGATGCTGGACCCGGACGTGACGGTGAGTGTGCAGGCGAGAGGGTGCGATGGTGCTGACTGGATGGGCAGGACGGGGAGCGTGCGAAGCTGTTCCGACGCGCGGTTGCGCGACACCTGCAGTACGCGGCGTGGGCGAGCGAGGGACAAGGTGTCGATCGGCACCTGTTTGGGCTGAAGCGGATGTTGCGGGAGGGGGAGGAGACGCCGGGGATATACACGGACGCGGCGTATTCGAGGAGCAGCCACTGGGAGCTGTCGACGTCGCAGCTGTCGTCCAAGTATATCGACGGGTGGGGATACGGGGAAGGTGAGCGGGTGTGGTGTGCGAGAGACGGAGACTGACGGTCTTGCAGTTGTCCCGGACGGGTATGGGCTGTCGTACTCGATCGAGGAGCACTATGTACGGTGGACGATCACGTCGGTGAAGCGGGACGTTGGGGTGCTGAGACACTATCTAGGGGAAGCTGCGACGGAGACTCGGATGATGATGGAGAGGTCAGAGGTAAAGTTGTAGACCGATAAGACCGGATATGAGTGTGATTACATAATTGATAGTGGTGGAGGGGATATGTCCGTTCTTGTCGGAGTTGTTCTTAATAACGATGCACGCCAACAAACGAGCGAGACAAGACGAAAGAAAGACAAAGAAACAGCCCCTCTCTTGCGCAGAGTGTCGCAGGTTTGTAACTAACAAATCAACCGAATCTAACCCTCACCCATTTCCCAGGCTCAAGCTCAAGGTCATCTCTCCCCACCCTCACTCTTGCCGTACTCACCCCCTCTAGTGCGATCGTGTATTCCCCTGCCAGTCCTGCTCAAAGCGTGGCTGCGCAGAAATATGTCCAGACGGTCAGTCCTCCTCTCGTTCCCCCCTTCCATACTCACTCCCCCAGCAGGTGCACTCACCTCGGGAAAAGGCAGCAGGTCAGTCCGTTCTCGCCTCGCCTCCCCCCGCTCATCCCCCGCCAGATTTATCCTCGCAAACACCGAGCAACTCCATGCAAAAATCATCCAGATGAGCGATCGCATACGCCAGCTCGAGGACGCCCTCGGCTCCCTCCAGGCAAAATGCACCACTGATCAACACCCCCTCCTCAACCAGGATCTCCTCCGCATCAAAAACTCGCTCGAGCTCTACACCCCGCAGACGGGTGCACCGACACCCGCACCCTCCTCGTCCCACCTCGCACCACCCGTCATCGACCGTCCCTCGTCCCGTCCCTCAGAGGTATCTCTCCCCCGCGTGTCCAGTCCCCTCCTCCTCACATGCCCCCCCCCTCAGGACAGGAGCTCGTCCGCAGAGATCGCACTCGCTGACCTCCCGAGACTCTCTCCAGAAATCGACAAGCTCAGCCAGACCTTCCCCTATCCCTGGCTGGCCAACAATCCCATGCGTGAGCGGATATACAGCATGATCCCCTCACGCGAAGAGGCCGAGTACCTCTGCACCCAAGCCCGTCTCAACGCCCTCTGGCAGTAAGCCCCTCTTTCCCGTTCTCCCCCACGCTCACCGCTCCCACCAGGTACAACCTCGACCCAAGCGAGACATGGCTCCCAAATCTGGTTCACCACGTTTACACAACTCCCGTACAAGACCTCTGCTTCAGACGATTATCCCTCCTTTTCATCATGATGTCCATAGGTCTCCTCGTCGATCTAAACCAGGAGCACGAATCCCCCCGCGCAGACCTCTACCACCGTCTCGCCAGAGCGTCCCTCTGCGAGATGAACCTCATGGACGAGCCCAACCTGGACCTCATCCAAACCCTCGTACGTCATCCGCTCCCCACTTCGTCTCACCGTCTTCACAGGCCGTTAGTTCTACATGATTTGGTACTTCCTCATTTTCTCAGACAAAAGTCAGGCTGTCGCCTATGCGTGGAGCATCATGGGACTTGCCGTAAAATTGGCCCAAAGCGTGAGCCCCCTACCCCCCCTGTGATTGACCCTGCTGACCCTTTCTCCCTAGTTGGGTCTTCGTGCGTCGCCCAACCATCGCGACTGTCGCAGTCCGCTCACCGCCGTCTTCTCTAGATCGCGATGGAAACCGATGGAAGGTTATACCCGAAGAATCGCAGCGCCGCAGAATGCTCTTTTGGGAGCTCCTCAATTTGGACGCCCGTCTAGTATGTACTACATCCTTTTTTGTTCTTTTTCTTGACCTTTTGTCCAAGGCACTTTCCCTCGGACGGCCTCCCTCGATATGCCTCGATCATGTCGATTGTCGCCGTCCATCGTACGCAGCCCCCGAGATGTACATCGTCCCTGGTGCCCAGTCATGTGAGCATCGCCTCATGGGGCTTGGCAGCCTACTCACCGCAACCGACAGACCATGAATGGAAACATGGATTTTTCCTCAATTGTCTGACCCCAGTATTGACCACAGCGATATCAGCCCAACCACATCCATACCAAAAGATTTTGGATGTCGATAAAATTATCCGCAACTTTAGCGTCCCACCTACGCTCGACATTTTCAACGTCGATGGCATCCGCGACAAGCGACAGCTCACAATGCAGCAAGTATTGGTGTCCAGCGGCCGCGAAATAGGTGCGTTTGCATCGTCGCATGTTGCGCGTAGGGGCTGCAGACGCGACGACCGCCAGTTCTTCTCCAGTTGCACAGAAACTTTTTTACCGAAGCCGTGAGCGACTATGACGCATTCTCCTACCATCACAAATTCGCACCATCTGCTGTGGCGACGTATCTTAGCGCAACCCGCCTTATCGCCACTCTAAAAGCGCTTGAAGAACGGGAACCACAATTAAGCAAGCGATTCATGTGTTTCTGGTTCAATGCATTTTCAGGCGCAGTACGTATGTATTGCCGCTTGTCGGCCCATACTTAATCCCCGGCGTTAGGTTGCCCTATCCCTGATTGTTTCCAGAACCCCGTTTCTCAGCCTAGCGCCGTTTGCGCTTCAAGAACTTGACACCGTGCACAGGCTGTTTGCCAAGGTCGCCGAGGAATGCCCCAAAGTGGCTCAGGCACTGGTGTGTCTCCTTTCTTTTGTCCGTCGCCTCGTGCTCATCGACTCGCCCAGCCCCTGCTTACGAAGATTGCGGAAAGATCCCGCAAGTCGTACGCACAGTGGAGAACATCCGCCGAAGATGCTGCCGCGATGGACATTGATCAGGCGGATACGCCAAAAGTTGTTTCCTTTGGAGCGAGCAACGGAAACAGTCCGTTTGCTACCGTGCATCCTGACCTCACACGGTGTCTCCAAGACTTTGATAAGCGCCCTCTTCCTTCACTCCACGCCTTGTCGACATTCGTACCACAGAGCAGACCGGCACACGTTGAACCGGAAACCCGCACTGACCCTGTCAGTGCCCACGATCTGTCGACGGACATGTTGGCTCTGGCACTCGGACGGAACGGGGATTTGATCTCCGTGAGACACCCTCTCTCGGACTCGGCCACCGCTGGTGTTGGACACCAGCGAGTGGGAAACCATACGTTCAATTTTGATTTCGGTGCACTGGCGTCGAACGTGGAGAACCAAAGTAACACGTACATGTCGTGGTTTTAAATCTGTTGTGGGATGGTTTCTTGGGTTTCTTTTTCCTTCTTGCTAGGGCACGTCGTTCTTGAGATACCCGCGTCGTCAAGAGTAACACTGTGCTTGTGTTGCATTCAATTGAATGGAGGTGCTTACATAAGACAAGCTTTGTTGACGCGCGGCTCAATGGGGTTGGGTGGCGGGTCTGGTACAGTTTGAACGGTGACCACGACGACCTCGGCGGCCAGCACGAATAGTACGGCCCAACGCCTGTCGAGAACCTACCATGTCTCGAATACGGGAAGTATGGTCTCCGAACCTCGAAGCAGAGATGCGAAACATTCGCGAAATGATCGACCAATACTCATATGTCGCAATGGTATGTGTCATCTCCTCCCCCCATCACATCCAGGGACTCGTAAACAACGACAGGATACCGAGTTCCCCGGTGTCGTCGCAAGACCTATCGGTACCTTTAAGACGTCGTCAGACTATCACTACCAAACCATGCGATGCAACGTCGATCTCCTCAAACTCATCCAAATCGGCATCACGCTCGCAGACGAGGAAGGTAATTTCCCTCAAGACGTCACTACGTGGCAGTTCAATTTCAAGTTTAGCATCGGGTGCGTATACGTTGTTTGGTTCGTGCGTCAGTTCAGTGTGAGATGTAGCCCCCCTTGTCTTTTTTTTTTTTTGGTCATTTAGCGAGGACATGTACGCGCCAGAGTCGATCGAGCTCTTGCAGAAATCGGGGATCGATTTTCAGAGACACGAAGAGATGGGTATCTCGCCAAACGATTTCGCAGAACTCTTCATTACCTCTGGTCTTGTCCTCGTTCCAGAAGCCAGGTGGATATCGTTTCACAGGTACGTGGGATCCCTCCGCCACTGCCCTTGTCTTTGTCCTCTTTTTTTTGGCAATCCTGGCACGATCGCGCTCGCCTTTTGGAGCCAGTTCGCTCATCGTCCTTTTTTTTTTTCCTTTTCGTCTGACACAGTGGCTATGATTTTGGTTACCTGGTCAAGCTACTGACGGCCATGTCGTTGCCAACATCGGAAGACGTCTTTTTCGACAGTCTTCGGACGTGGTTTCCTCACTGCTACGACATCAAGTTCATGATGCGCGCTTGCAAGTCGCTCAAAGGAGGATTGCAAGACGTCGCAGATGACCTTGGTGTACGTCTTTTTCCTTCCCCCCCCCTCTCCACATCCCACCCCGAGACGAGGACTGACGTCGTGACATCAAAAGGTCATGCGGATAGGCACGTCCCATCAAGCAGGCTCGGATTCTCTCCTCACCGCCTCTACCTTTTTCAAAATGCGCGAGTTGTACTTTGGCGACGAGGTCGACGACGGGGAGTACAACGGCAAGCTCTACGGACTCGGGCAGACGTTCACCGTCCCGAACGGGTTCACAGACTCTGTCAGGGGCGGGGCGACGATCGCGGAGCGCGAAGACAGGAGTGTCGCGCTCACGCTCGCGCGGGACGCGCAGAATAATAATAACACGACGCCGGGGGGGAACGGGACGAACGGGCAGAGTCAGAACAACGTGATGGGGATCGGGGTGCCGATCCCGACGCCGTCGTTGGGGGGTGGGTTACCTTCGGGGACGACGTATGGGCCTATGGGGGGGAGTAATCCGTATATGCGTACGGCGATCGGTGTGGGTGGGCGATGATCGATGAGGGAGCGGCTGGGGTGTGAGGTGTGTAGATGGGGGTTTATTTTATCTGTTGGCTGTTTGATTCGATGGACTGTTGTGTCTTTTATGTAATTATTCGCCCCTTGTATTCCGAGCATAAAGAAACACTTTTCCCCATGGGTATTC
The DNA here is from genome assembly GCA_038092655.1 of Boletus sensibilis. Taxonomy (NCBI): domain Eukaryota; kingdom Fungi; phylum Basidiomycota; class Agaricomycetes; order Boletales; family Boletaceae; genus Boletus; species Boletus sensibilis. The sequence goes on along the minus strand of JBBPQU010000285.1, from coordinate 3,105 downwards.
GTACGTGTGGTCGGTGTGAACGAGGACGCATACGAGGTCGAAACACGACGGGGAACCCGGCTTGTAGTACGTCTTCGGGCAAGATGACAACACTTTTCCCCATGGGTATGATCGTGGTGAGGGTATGGACGATGACGCGTGACGCAAAATACGACGAGGAGAGGGGGAGCCGGGGAGGAGTCGTATGTACGTACATAAACGAGGGTTAGAAAGTCCGAATCTTGCCCGAAGACGTACTACAAGCCCGGGGGTTCCAAGTACCCCTCACCACACAACACCCATGGGGGAAAGTGGTACGGTATGCATCATGCACGGGGTCGTTCGCTATACGGAGAACACATCTGATATCTTACATGATCAATCCAGGCACCACTATACGGGTCAACGACCCTGGAAGTGGTTGGCGTGGACGATCACGCTATCCGAGGAGTCAAAACACGACGGGAAGATGTTTCTCCGAGTTCCGTAGCGAACGACTCGTGCATGCATGCATACCCGTACTTACTACTAGCAAACGTATGTACGTCTTCGCGCGGGCAAGACGACTTTCTAACCCTCCGAGTTCAAGTTACTAAGAACGAGCCCACTCCCCCCCTCTCTATATACGGGTCCGAACCCAACGACCCTGGAAACACGTAGTTGTGTGGCAGGCCAGCAAGCGCATGCCCACGCGTTGGTCGATCATTTCTTTTTTTTTCACAGAACTGTGGCCAGGTTGGTGGCAGACACATGCTCTCTCCGAGTTCTCGGCGTCGAGAGCCCGCGTCCGAGTATGAGGCGGACGATCACCGTATCCGATTCATACTTTCATTCGACGCTAGATGCGTCGCCGTCTGAACACGGTCCTGGTGCCAGTGTAAACGTAAAACCCTCCTTTCAATGCCCCTCCCATCGTGACCAGGTATACGTCAGAGAGAGACTTGCCAGCCGCTGCCAGGTACGGCCGCAACGATTTGATTTGCATAATGTATTACATGAAAGGAGGTAGCTAAAAATAAAACGATAAATGACAACGAATGGCCCGGACTCAGGGCTGTGTGGTCCATCACACTCACATTGTGCCAGTGTGACGTTCCGTTCCAGACCAGAGTCTCTCTCTCTTGAATTATAAGGGGGAGGGGGAGCATGTGCGAACGTAATGCCGTTCATTGCCAGTGACTGCGGGGTGTGTGGGGGTGCCTAAACTGATGAGCCCGGTTCAACAAGAACGAACGCCCAGACGAGTTAGTGGCGGTCGCGTACGAGTATGAAGCGGACGATCACCTCCATATTCTCAATGAACGCTAGATGGACCGCCGTCCGAACACGGTCCTGATGTAAACGTAAACCCCCCTTTCAATGCCCCCCCCTCCCCCATCGTGACCAGGTATACGTCAGAGAGACTTGCCAGCCGCTGCCAGGTACGGGACAACGATTTTCATAATGTACTAAAGGAGGGAGCTAAAAATAAAACGATAAAACGATAGATGATAAATGACAACTGAATGGCCCGGACTCAGGGCTGTGTGGTCCATTGATCACATTCACATCGTGTGACGTTCCGTTCCAGGCCCCTACCTTATGATACCTCTCTCTTGAATCATAGGGGGCAGGGGGGCATGTGCGAACCTAATGCCGTCCATTGACTGCGGGGTGTGTGGGGGTGCCTAAACCGACGAGCCTTCAACAGAAACGATCGCATAGACGAGTCGTCCCAGGCATACGGCAGAGAGACTTGCTAGCCGTCCGGGACACGAGTTGCATAATGCATACAAGGAGAGCTAAAACAAGGCAATAAAAACGATAAATGAGAAATGAGAACTGAATGACCCCAGGCTCAGGTCTGTGGTCCATCACATTTACATTGTGAAAGTCGTTCATTGGCTGCCCCGGGGTGGGTGGTGGTAGCGCCTAAACCGATGAGCCCGGTTCAACAGAAACGAACGTCCAGATGGGTTAGTGGCGGTCTCGTCCTCGTCCAAACGACTCGACGGTCGCCCTCCGGGGGCGGGAGGTTTGTGGGAGGCTGGGGGAAACGCTCCTACGAGACCGGCGTCCGAGTCACCTGGTACATCAGAGCGTGCGTCGGCGGAGGTGAGTCGGTCCCCCTGGGGGAATTGGGGATGGGGGAGCTTTCCGTGCCACCGTCCCAGAGGCGACGTTCTTCCCTCCACGTCAAAGATCGTCCCATACGGGTCCCAGACGCTTTGTCCCTCTAGAGAACCACGCGCAGTGGTCGGCTAGACCTGCGCTCTCTGGGCTCTGACAAGGGTGGTCCGATGGAGGCGATGGCACAAAGTGCGCCGGCGGACTGTGACCGTCGCGAGACAGGTGGGTGTCGTACATGAACTTGTCGATAAGTACGGACAATGACGACCATTCGGGTATGGTCACAGCCCGTCGCGGCGAAGAGAGAGCGAGCGAGCCGCCGACGGCCCGACATGTCTGCTCAGCGGGAGCCACCACGCTACGCGGGGGGGGGGAGGGGAGTCCCGTATTCGCTTGCCGTGACACGAGAGAGTGTTACGCGCGAGCGTCCTTTCCGAGGATCGAAGTCGCAGTCATCCATCGCAAGAGCACCGACGCGGGGCTCGCTCGAGTGAGCTGAACGACGTCGACAGTGCTCGTTTGCGTGGATCTGCGACGACGATGCAGGGAACGAGCTCAGATGTAAAAGCCCCTGCGTAGTCCACACAAAGGCAACGAATGAGTAAACACAAAAAAGAGGTGGGTCGTTTGAACACATCGCTCACCGTTCCATGGTCGGTTCTCTTTTATACTTGTGGAGGGGGGAAAGGGTCCGTGCCAGTTGACATGCCCTCTTCTCATATCCGCGCGGTCCGAGTTTGGCTCTCTGGTCTAGAACAGACCCTCGATGACAGATCTGATAAAAACGCTACAATATCCGCTCCCTCTTTCCACTTCTGGCTGACTTACAGAACGTTGTAGAACAATGATCCACGCTTGGTTCGTACGGCCCTCCGGTTCCTGTCTTCGTAGCACCGTCCGATCAATTAATAGGTCGACGCCGAATACACCGAACGGGGACCTCGAAAATATGTCGAACACACGCAAACGCGGCCGTGGAGACAGACCCGAGGGGCAAAAAAAACTTCGGAGGTTCGG
>JBBPQU010000284.1:0-26438 GCA_038092655.1 Boletus sensibilis | reverse complement strand
GGCGATCGAGAAGGTCCGCCGCAATCTTTTGCGAACTGATGACCACCATATGATTGCCAGCGACGTTGAGGTAGATGAGATCGCCTGGTTTGTGCGGTGGTCAGATACGACAGACAGGGCATACAAAAATGAAAGGTGCGGTACCGAATCTTTTTCGTAGGTCCGTGAATGTCCTCCATTGGTTATTGGTGATTTGGAAGATATTCCCTAGCAATGGAAGGCCCTTCGGCCCAGGGGGTAGCTTCCGCCATGGACTACGAAGGTATGTGACAAGCGCATGGACAGAGACGCCTACGATGGCGACCAGGAACAAAGATTTATACACTCGAACCGCGTTAACGACTGAGCCGAGGGCGTCCATGTTAGGAACCTGAAGGGATGTGGGGTTTAAGCTGAGGACTCATCGATCATCTCTTACACTTCATTATACATTTTGTGAACGCGGCGATTCAATTCTCAAACCGGCGGCATAACTTAGGGCCTGTTCGGCAGCCCTCCGTTTTCGCCCGTTTTCGTCCGTTCCATTTCGTTTTGAAATATCACCGTTTGCAAACGGACGAGCGAGTGAGCCAAAACGAAAGGTGGAGCTCCACGTACGAATAGTCTTGGCGTCCTCGGGGGAGTTTGATTTGCTCCGGAGTCAGGATCTCAGCTTCGCCCGCACCACTGCAATTGATGGCACCGTCGCTGCTAAGTATCAGCGCCATCAAATAAGTAAGGGCGGAGCTCAAAGGGGAGACGGTCAATCATTACGGTAACTTGCCCACCCACCTCCGAGGACGAACTTCTTGGGGGGCAGCACTGAGCAGTGAGCGCTACTTCTACTGCGCTCCGAGGGTAAACACTTATGCTACGCTCCCCACACGAATGGTTACGTACGTGAAGCTCAGGGCACCATATCTCATACAACAATGGCATGTTGCCGCCGGTGTTTCAAGCACACAACAGTACTTCCCATCTATACGACTACTTTCGTCGCTGCTTGTTTCTCACGAGGATAAACAGTGGGCGAGGCGACTCGAAGATGATGTGTAGATGATGACCAGTGCACGGCATCAATGTCAGCATGCCGAGGTTCGCGGCTCAACTTGTGGATTCGGTGGTAATGTCACAGGTGTTTCTCGTTTTAAGGCGGCCTTCGCGTGGAGGGCTGGGGCGATAAGGATGCTCTGATGCAATTGTGATAAATCGATAAAACAATGTGAGCACGCTTAGGTTTTATTCTTTTTACAACTATGTGTGTCGGGCGGGAGTGTGCTACTAGAGTACTTGTCAAAGTACCCGTCAATCGTTGCACAGACCTGATTTAACCCTCATACTACCTAGTGATAGACTATGGAGTCGACATGGCCAGATCCACGCCGCCCCCTAGCCCGGTGACTAGTCCGTCTATGAGGATACGCCGGCTTGCCTCATAGGACGGTCTGGTCACCACACCAGCCACCCTCGCGGAGCCCAAGAAGGTTTCTTCCCAATCAATTGCTCTCGGCCTTCTGGAGTTTAGCCTCGATGGCATCATTATGTAGTAGTAGACCACAAATGTTTCTATAGTACTTATAGTGCATAAATGATGGTATCCGGTCAATCATATGTGTCATATGTCAAACTGCCCCGGCGGAGCGTCTACGAGCTGTATAGCAGGGCAACAAGCGCTGCAGGGGATGTCACACAACGTCTGCATCAATATTTTAGACTCACCTAAATGTTGTATGAAATGAGAAACCAAACTTGGTATATAAACGGTTATCATTATTTTATCTGACCCTAAAATGTAAATAAATGTGAAAACAGAACATGAAGTTTAATACTGCCACAAAACTTTACATTTCGGCACGGACAAAATGTTTGGATGCACTTCAAGTCTTGTCCCACATTGGGACATTCCAGACAAACTTCAAGTTTTTATCTCGGACCATAGCTGGTATTTTATTTCAAGTTTTATCTCACATTTAGGTCAGTCCTAAATATTGATGCAACCGTTGTGTCAGAAACTATTAAGTGATATCCAAAAATGGTTATGTGATGGGAGTAGTGACTGCTTTGGGAACAGGTACCGGTACAGGTACAATTGGAAGGCTACACTACCATTACAATTACAATGTAGAATGGCCGACTACGCCAAAGGCTAAGGAAAGTTTGGTGGCGCGCACACCCGCGAAGCGGGTGTTGCGCACCGCCATTGACAATGCTTGCATAAAACCCGCGGGTGGGTGCGGGTACCGGGATTTTCCTCAATCATTGTATAATACACTGAAAAGAACTGCGTTTACTATCCACAGTGGGTACGGGTATGTACTCTACGAGTCAACCCGTACCCGCGAAATACACGTACACGGAACGATCTGACGTGCCGTTGCCAAGCTACCCTAATCGCATTCCTAACGGTGAGATATCATATACTTGGCTAAACAGCTACTGAAACTCAGAATTTCAAGGAATCCGGGTTTCTCCCACGAAATCGGAAACTTGGAGAGTGTAACAGGTGCATATCAGGCAGTCCATTACCATTTTATTCCCGAGGTGAGTGGCCATGAAGTTGCTGGTACCTGGAACTGTTAGCCGACAAATTCTCCGTAGCAACACTCCAGTGACTCCACCGCTGATCAGGAATTGCCCATCTGAAATCGCCGGCTGGAACGGCAGGGACCGGGAAGTGGCGGGGTATAGGTGTCCCTTGTCCTAGCTTAGTATTGTCCTACATAGGGTACATGCCCCAAGGGGACAGAGATGGCATCAAAAAAAAAAAGCTGCCACGGCGCTGATCTTGAAGGAAACACAGCGCGATCTACGGAAAGTGCCGTGGAGGAATGCGTTTCCATCTTCCGCGAGCACAATGTGCAGTCGCAGAGGGCCGTGTTCCAAATCCCAAACTAGGTTTATGCGGGAATTTGAAATCTCTACTGAGGTCAGTCGCCTTGAATGAAGCCGATCCCAGGGGAAAAGGATTACTGTCACTCAGATTATCCCCGGATCTTGGTTGTGCCCATTGGCACGATGCACAAGCTGTGGGTAAACGAGTTAGAGCTTTCACTGTCGGACATGGTACTTGGCATTATTGTGAGGTTTCCAAAGGTATCTGGCTGCACGCTGGCTTATCTGTTTACGGCCTTCCGATAATCTCCATGAAGATCACCAACAACCGCCCATTGATACGTCCGCGATGGTGATACATCCAAGTAGACCGGCATGAGCGAATTCCGGAGCGTTGAAACGCTGATCATAGAAGCTTCACATGGTTTCATCTGTGACAAAGCATAAACATGGACGATCGATAATCGATGAGATCTTACCGCTGTGGTTTTGGCTAGGGGTTGCGACGGGCTATAGAAGACTCGCTCGCTCTTCCCATAGATTTTGCCGCCATGTTGATTTATTACAGTACAGCGTCGGTATTGGCGAGGGCAATCTGATTGTGACTTCAACATCTCGCGCACTGGCACAGTCACCTTGGACACTAATTGTGATCGGAATGATGAGTAGTGCACGTGGGGGCATCAGTGATACCATTTTATGATGCAAAAGGCCCAAGAGCCACGGACAGCATTCCATGATCCAAAAAGGAGTAAATCTGGTTCTTACGCAATATTTAACGCACCTGAGAGGATACGTTCTGGAACAAAAATTATTCTTACAAGGAAACCATCTTCTCCGCCCCGTAGATCTCACAGGAAATGATGGTTCCTCAAGGAGGGTGAGGGGCTACCGGAGGATATACACATGGTTAGGCCGCTTGATTACAGACTGCGTGTGATCGATTTCATTCCATTTACGTTCGGACATCGGCCAAGGACCACCCCAGGTCGCATTTCACATTCGTTGGCAGTATAAAATTTTGAGAAGACTTGTAATCGTGCCCACAGAGGTTTCACGATCAAAAACGGTGTGAGTTGATGCGGTGTCTGGCTATGTGGAAGAAAAAAGTTGACAAGATATTATATCCGGAACGGGAGAGTGGAAATATGCAGCGCTTTCAGGGGATTTGCATTGGCCGGTTGCTCTTCAAGATTCCTGAAAATCATTTTGAATATAAAGCCAGCAGGTAAGCTAGCTCAAAGCAATCTCTGCCTCACCAGTATGGAAACGTACACTCTGCTCTCTCTCGGCACATTCGTAGGCTTGATCATTCATTTCGCTTCCTATGGTGTCTCTGCCCTCATCACCAGGAGGCGCAAAAGCGTTGTCAATGGCTTCCCTGCAGAGAAAGAGTCCGCCACCGAGAAAAATGTCAACGGATATAGCGGACATACTAAAGTATTCATCCCGAACACGCTTGCAAGATGGCCGTGGCCTCGCCGTATCAACCCGCACTATGCCGAGGTGAAGAAGGATTCTGCGGTTTGGACTGCGAGCTTCGGTGCCTTCAGCCCGAAAGCCCAACACGCCTTCAACCGCTGCGATTTCAGTAAGACATTCGACCTCATACCTTGATCCGCGCACTCACCTTGTTTGGTAGATCGCCTTGCTTGTATGGCTTATCCAATAGCGAAGAAAGGTAAGTGACCACAAGTCCATTAATTACATGGTTTCTGAGCCATGCAATTAGAGCACGCTAGAGCTGGCTGCGATCTAATGAATCTTTTCTTCGTCATTGATGAGTATTCAGATGTGGCCAAGCCCTCTGAGGTCCGAAAGCAGAAGGACGTTATAATGGACACCCTCCGCAACCCGCATGAGCCAAGACCAAAAGGAGAATGGGTCGGCGGGGAAGTGGCTCGTCAGTAAGTGCTTTCCTAGCTTTCCTGGGAATTATTAAAACGACATCTATTCAACCACAGATTCTGGGTGCTTACGATACGGAACGCAAGCAAGCAGTCGCAAAAGAGGTTCATCAAGACCTTCGATGAATATCTCGAGGCTGTCGTGCAACAGGCCATCGACAGAAGCGGGCATCGCATCCGTGATATCAAGAGTTATATTGATGTCCGCCGCGACACGATTGGGGCGAAGCCTTCGTTTGCTCTCTTAGAACTGGGCCTTGACATCCCTGATGAGGTGATTTCGCACCCCGTGATCCAGGAAATGAGTTTTGCAGCCATTGACATGCTCTGTATCGGAAACGTCAGTAATATTCATGAGCGAATAGCATCGCACACGAGACTTACGTGATCACTTTGAAGGACATCGTCTCTTACAATCTCGAGCAATCCCGCGGCGACGACAGCCACAACATTGTAACGATCGTAATGAACGAACTCGGTACAGATGTGAACGGCGCAATGCTGTGGGTGCAAGACTTCCACACGGGACTTGAGAAAAAGTTCCATGCCGCCATGGCGGCGCTTCCTCAGTGGGAAGGACCCTTGGATTCACAGGTGAAGGAATATTGCGATGGCCTAGGGCACTGGGTGCGGGCCAACGACGACTGGAGCTTTGAAAGCGAGAGATATTTCGGAAATAGAGGCCTCGAGATTAAGGAGAAGAGATGGATGTCGCTCATGCCGAAGGAGCGCAAGAACAACACACCAGAAATTGGACCCATGCTGGTTGATAGTTCTCTGTTCTAATCGACGTTATTGTCATTAGTAGGATTTAGTGGTCCTTAGCAAAAAAAGTATGTAGTCTTGTTGGGTCGCGGTAATGCCAAATAAGGCAAGCCGACACTTGGCCCGAGCGCAGCGATAACAGTGACACTTGACGTGTACATTGCACATGATAATTCGTCGAGTACAAATACCTAGCCTACCACAGTATGAAATATTAGCGATCTTCTTCTCGCCCCCCATCTTCCTCTGAGTGACCTCGTCAAGAGGTTATGAGCCCCGCTTAGCGCGAATCTATCTATACATCCATACTACTATCGACATACATCTTATCTCATCTCGCCGATATGTCCAATCACGGACAACCGCCGCCACCGCCAGCACAGCCGCCGCCGCCGGTGCCACCTCCGCCTCCTACCCAGAGCCAGAGTACCACGCAGATAAGCATGCCGGTACAGCCACCAGCGACTCAGACGGCCACAGCTTCCGTTGTCGATACCAGAACTCCCAAGATCGAGGGGCTCAAGGACGGCAATTGGCTCGCTTGGATGACGAGAATGACGGCAGTCCTTAAACAGAAGGACTGGTACGATATTGTCATCGGCAAATTAGCCGAGCCGCAGGACCCTGTCGCAGCTAAAGAGTGGCGAGACCGTGATAATGCAGCGCAAGTCCTCATCACTACTTCGATTAAAGACAAACAAGTAGTGTATGTTAGGGAATGGGAGACATCTGCTCAAATGTGGGAAGCACTCCGTATCATCCATGAACCACACAGCAACCAATCCATCATCTCCACCAAGTGTGCTCTATACAGCAGCACAGCCACGGAAGGTGCTGATATCCCAGCACACCTTAACAAGTTACGGCTCCTTAGGGAGTGTCTCACACTTGTGGGAGAAATAGTCGCGGAGAATGAATTCAAAGTTCTCATTGCGTCCTCTCTGCCCAAGAGCTGGGATTTGTACACTCAAGGCTATCTAGGCTACCATGGTGGGATGCAAGGAAATAATCATGCCCAAGCTCTCACCATGCAACAACTCTTCTTGCTTGTCCATGAGGAGTACAAACGATGCAAACAGAGGGACACAGCTGAAGAACTCGCTTACTCAGCAAGCGGTTCTAGTAGCGTTGGCAATCAGAAGAAGTGTTGTGCCTGTGCCACATGTGGGTGTAACAACCATGTCACAAATGACTGTCGCTTCAAGGGGAAATCCAAATGCGATATATGTGGCAGGTTCGGGCACAAGGACGACGAATGCTGGAAGAACCCGGCGAATAAAGGAAAAGGGAGGATCTCCAAAGGGAAGGATAATAGGGACCACACCCATAAGGGAAAGGAGTGTGCCCACATCGCCATGGGTGATTATTCAGGAGACTCCAATAGTGATACAGCGGAAATCACTCAGAAATTTGCGCACAATGTAAATGTAGCTATGAACGATGAGGCCAATGAAGCTGACTTTTCCACCTACTCATGGATTGCAAACTCAGGAGTGACTACACATATATGTAACAACAGAGACGCCTTCGAGGAATACACTACTCTATCAAAGAAAGTGATCTGAGGGATTGGTAATGTACCTGTCACTGCCTACGGTCAAGGAACTGTCACCCTCAATTGCTGAGTAGACAGGGCGATTAGCCAAGTCCGGTTACACGAGGTACTCCATGTACCTGAAGCGTGAGAAAATATATTATTCCTACCGCGCATAGATGTTGCCTCTGGCAGAGCAACATCCAAACATGGCCAAATAAATATATATGATGCATCCAATAAAACGATAATGACTGGTTCTCTTCAGAATCAGCTATATTACCTGAATGTCACAATAAGATCGATCAAACATGCAAATGTGACCACTAAACACGCTCGTACATGGGCGGAATGGCACAGATGCCTTGGACATATAGGGATGTCCGGCATAACTAAAATACATGGAAAGAATTTCATAGATGGCTTCTCCGTTCATAATAGCTAGAAGGATATACAATGCGAGCTGTATCAAGGTGAAACTAACTCATATGCCACTACCTGATATGGCAACCCACCGGGATCATGTACCTGGTGAACTGACACATACAGATGTATGGGGACCCACATGTGTCGTATCCACTAAGGGATACCAATACTATATATCATTCATTGATGATGCTACTAGACACATTCACATAGAATTTATGCAACACAAGAGTGAGGCCCCTATGAAAGTAAAACAATATATTTTGTCTATTGAGAGACAGCACGGCCTACAGCCGAAGGCAATCCGGGCCGATAATGGACGTGAATATGTGAATCAAGATCTGGTCACGTGGTGTCTCGATAAGGGCATGGAACTTCAGATGACCACCCCCTACTCACTGGAGCAAAATGGTACAGCAGAGCGCTGGAACCGCACCGTTGTTGAGTTAGGATGAGCTATGCTATTTGATTACAATTTGCCGTCTAAATTATGGCTTGAAGCCTTCGCACATGCTACCTACATCCGTAACCACGCGTTCACACGTGCATTACCTGATATGACACCTTTCCAAAAATGGACCGGTAAACATCCCGACATCTCACACTTGGTGGAATTCAGGCGGACAGTCTGGGTACTAAATGAGGATGTTGGTAAGTCTAAGCTACAGCCTAAGGCTACAAAGGCTATCTTTGTAGGGTACAAAGATGGATCGCATGCCATCAGGTACTACGACGTGTTCACACACTCCATTAAGGTTTCGTGTAATTTCTGTTTTGGGATACCTGACTCAGATGGTTCCCACACTGGACAATCTTGCTCAGATGGCCAGTTTGAAGGGGAGATGGCAGATGACAAACCTGCATCTGACTGAAGAAATAATACTACAAGTATAAATGAGCTACCACAGAAAAGACATAACAAAGATGATAACCTAAATCCGAGTACCAAGCAAAGAATAGCTGAGGAACCGGAAAAGGAAAGCTTACCAGACCTGTTACCCGATCCAGATGATAACGATGATGAGTCGGATGACATCACATCTGCGGGAATAATATACAATGCCTTCGTTAAATCTGGAATAGGGGGAGAGAACCCAAAGACACTCAAAGAGGCACAATGCTCTCCAGAATGGTTGGAATGGGAAAAAGCGATCCAGACTGAACTCAACATGCTCAAACAAATGGGCACATGGGAATTAACAGACGCTCCCAAAGATAGGAAACCCATAATGAGTAAATGGGTATTCACAAAGAAATATAACAAAAATGGAAATCTACAAAAGTACAAAGCATGACTAGTAGCTAGAGGATTTACACAAGTCCCTGGCATGGACTACAATGAAACTTTTGCACCTATCGTAAGACTCAAAACAATCCGAGCAATCCTTGCATTAGCCGTCACCCAAGACTGGGAAATCCAGCAGATGGATGTAAAGGGGGCGTACCTGAACAGCGACCTAAAAGAGGAGATATACATGACACAACCTGAGGGATTCAATGACGGAACTGCTCAGCTATGTCGCTTAATAAAGACCATTTATGGACTCAAACAGTCAGGCTGAGAATGGAACCACAAACTCAATAAAAATTGCTAGATGCTGGATTTATGAGATTACAAAGTGATTCATGCATATACATACGAAAAGGCAAAGGCAAAGAAATAGAGATTATAACTGTATGGGTCGACGACCTACTACTCTTTACTGACGCCAAAGAACAAATGGATTGCCTTAAGAGCGAATTAGGAAATCTATTCGAGATAACCAACCTAGGTGAGCCAAGTAAACTCGTCAGAATCGAAATCACACGAAACAGAGCACAAGGTACCCTTACCATTGCCCAAACTAAATATATTGAATCTATGCTAGAGAGATATGGGATGAAAGATGCTAACCCAGTATCTACCCCTCTCGATAAAAACACGAAACTCCTACCTCAAGAGGAACACGACACTATTACTAACAGAAGTAATGGCTATGCGTCACTTATGGGATCGCTTATATATGCCACAATAGGCATGTGTCCTGATATAGCATATGCAGTCAACAAATTATGCTTGTTCACTGGTAATCCAGATTTGGAGCATTGGACTGTGGCAAAATGTATATTGAGGTATCTAAAAGGTACAAAAGAGCTAGGAATCACATACACAAAAGGAGACCCGAACGAAGAGTTTCATGGGTATGCAAATGCCAGTCTTGGAAGTAGTTATGACATGATGTCGACAAGCGGAAATGTGTTCCTATTACATAATGGAGCGATCACATGGAGCTCCAAGAAACAGAAAGAAGTGGCGACTAGTACCACTGAATCAGAATTCATATTGATGGTACATGCTACTAGACAAATAATCTGGTTGAGAAATATATACACTGAACTGGGTTTTGGACCTACAAAAGGGACAACACTACACGCTGATAACAGATTGGCAATTGCGATCGCGACTGATGGAAAATTCCATCAGCGCACGACCCATTTTAAGCTAAAATATCTTAGGATACGACAACATATGCAGGACGCCACAGTAGATGTCACCAATTGTTGGACTGATCTTATGGTAGCAGATGTGTTTACCAAGGCATTTGATAGGGCAAAACACCAACAGTTCACACACGCCCTTGGCCTCCGTTAGGCTTGAAGGGGAGTGTTGGCTTGCAGTAATGCCAAATAAGGCAAGCCGACACTTGGCCCGAGCGCAGTGATAACAGTGACACTTGATGTGTACATTGCACATGATAATTCGTCGAGTACAAATACCTAGCCTACCACAGTATGAAATATTAGCGATCTTCTTCTTGCCCCCCATCTTCCTCTGAGTGACCTCGTCAAGAGTATGCATACATACAAGCATTGGATGTGGGATATCATGATCGGCGACAAAGCACTCTTTAGTGACTCGCAGACTGTGTACTGTCCAATATATGTTTTGAATCCATCTTGTGATGGAGAAAGAGGCGGGATAACTTTCTTGGCAATGTGGTTTCAAGGTTGGGGGAGTTGGTCCTGACTGCCCACACTGTCTTACCTCCCATCCGAGCGGGTGAACGTGAGGACTTGTGAAACGAGCACAATGTGACAATGTATTGAGGATATCCCAGATATGGCATGCACCCCACAACCTCGAACAAGATGGCACACTCAATGTTTCAGTCTATACTCAAAGCGAATCTCGACTAAATCGACAACCACGACCATCTCTAGTCGACATGTCTCTTACCTGGCAATGACGAGGAAGCTGTCTCCTCCAGCACCCCCAATTCCATCTCAATAGCAAGCCAGCATCGATGCCCCTCCCAAAGCCCAACTCATTACCATCATTGCAGTCCACTGTAGAGAGCGTCCGCTCCCTACAGTTGTAAAGCACCATTTTACCATCCGTCACCACATCAATCTGAGTCCGAAACCAGTCCGCTCTGTATCCGTCGCAGTCCAGTCAATCCGAAGTCCGGAGTCCTGTTTCCGAGTCCGAGGAAGGTCCGGAACAGTCTAGATAAGTTTTCTTTTACCTTCGTTTAATTCCAATATGCACTTGCAAAGCACATGTCCGTTATTAGACAATTCATTTCCAGTGCTGTCAGCCTGTCATTCATATCTTAGCTACAATATGTCTTGTACAACTCCGGATTAGTCCGGAGTATTTAACCCATGTACTTTCCGTGGGTAATACAGTTTTCCGCACGCCAGGATTTCTCATCATCGTATCGTCCATCGTCATACTGTCCGACAATCGTATCGCCTGTATCGTGTTCTGCCAATTGTTTCCATGTCTCCGACCACCGTTCGACATCCTCCGCCCATTCCTTTCTCCTCCGGAGTTCCGGAAACTCCGGAATCATCGTTCTTAGTCCGAAAATACTTGGACTTGCAATATCTCAGGTGTAAGTCAATTAGGATTGGAAACTGACTCATCTCTCTTCGACGTAGGATCCCTTGGATGACTACTTGCGTCCTTCTTCCCTTTCCGCAGGTTCAGGACTAATTTCCAGTCCTCCGAACCACTTTTGTTGTTCTACACCACATCGTCAAATTTCAATCCTATCGCATACCAGCAGATATTCCCTGCATCAACCAGCTCCTTGCTGATCTGCGGATTGCGGAGCCTGACATGTTTGTTTCATAGTGGGTTGGTTGTACATATGGACTGTTTGGATGCAAAGCTGTTTCTGTTGACTCTCCTCCCCTACTTGGCGCCGTGATGGACGAACGACAGGAGAGCGCCTACTCACTTGATGTCAGGAACTCCCAGAAACCACAATGTGGACGTTAATGAGCACATTGGTCACTAGATCAGAGAAAGGCTAAATAATACAATGAGGTAGGGCAAGGAACCATACCTAGATCAGAGAAAGCACAACATTGGGAAAGAAGAAAGGCAGGACAGGAGCTAGCTACAATACCCAACAAATGACCAAGAATTACTCAGGGACTAGAGAAATGCACAGGCCCATCATGACAGTACCTCCCTTCCAAAGATCACATCCTGCGATCTTGTAGTTTTGTTTGTCTCGTTCGAAAGTCCCCTTTTCCCAGTCATACAACCATCCAGGAACATGCACGTGTTGGGTGAAGTTTTGAAGGGGATGAAAACGGAGGTGCATGGTGGGTGCAGGGTGAGGTTTGGCTGGATGAGCTTGATGGAAGTTTGAAATGGCATCTCGTGCATGAGTGAGTTCATCGGCTCGTTTCCATTCTCGTTCTTTACGGGGAAATCCCTTCCAGTGAACAAGATATTCAAGGTGGTTGCGATGAAGATGGGAGTCGAGGATCTCCTCGATCTCTTGTTCCTCAAAACCTTCTATCAAATCTGGGGGGGGTGGGGGTGGTTTCTTCTGGGATGGAAATTCTGGGGACGAGAAGGGAGAGAGGACACATTCGTTGAAAATGGGGTAGATAGACTTCCAGGTCGGGGGAAGGTGAAGCTTAAATGCACTTTCACCATGCTTACTAAGGATGGCGAATGGTCCATACCGTTTATCGTCAAGCTTTTTGGTTGGTTGGTCCGAGGTGATATGCATAGCTTTCAGCCAAACCTGATCTCCAACTTGGAAGCCTCGCGAGGGGGAGCATTTTCGATCGTGAGCCCGTTTCATATTGCTAGCAGCCTTCTTTCATGCAGCCTCCACTTCAGCATGGATCTTCTTCATCCGATCAGCAAAATCCTGAGCTGCTTCGACTCAGCCTTCTTGCCTTGGACCCAGGCCCTTCCAGGGGTGCTGCCCATAGTTAAGGTAGAATGGGGAGTATCCCGTAGAGGAATGTATTCTGTTGTTATGAGAGAACTCGGCTAGGGGAAGCCACTCTGCCCAGTCAGTTTGGTGGTAGTTGCTAAAGACTCGAAGATAATGCTCAATCTCCTGGTTAAGCTGTTCCGTCTGTCCGTCTGTCTGCAGGTGGTAAGCTGTGCTGGCATTACTAATGATGCCAAGTTGAGAGTAAAGCTCTCGCATGAAAGCAGAGACAAAGGTGGATCCTTGATCACTAATAACTTTGCGAGGTAGTCCATGATGACAGAAGACGGAATCGCGGAGGGTTCGGGCTACCCCGGAGGAAGTAATTTCAAGATGAGATGGAAGGGCTTGGACCATTTTTGAGAAGCGATCAATGACAACTAGAATTGCATTATGTCCTTGTGATTCGGGCAGAGGGCCGATGAGGTCAACAGAAATATGTTCCCAGGGTCGAGAGAGGACTTCGTTAGGATGGAGGGGTGTGGTCAAAGGCATATGGCGTGGTTTGGTGTGTTGACAAGTCTCGCATCCTGTCACATACTTTCGTACGTCACCAAGGATATGGGGCCACCAATAGTTGCGAGTGATCAACTCGTGGGTCTTGTACTGACCAGGATGTCCTGCGAGATAAGAGTCATAGTGCTCCCTGATAATCTCTTCTCTCAACTTCTTGTCCACTGGAACATACACCCAGTCATTCCACATCACAATTTTGTCTTTCTCCTGCCAATCCTGAATGTTCACATCCAGATTCCGCTGAACTACCTGGTCGCGGTTAGTTGATCGCTGTCGGATTCTGTCAAGGAGCAATAAATCATCAAGAATGCACTCTACACAGTGGAAAAGTTCAGGCTTCAACAATGTAACATTCTCATTATCACTCTCCCCCCTCCC
Organism: Boletus sensibilis; assembly: GCA_038092655.1. Lineage (NCBI taxonomy): Eukaryota > Fungi > Basidiomycota > Agaricomycetes > Boletales > Boletaceae > Boletus > Boletus sensibilis. The sequence goes on along the minus strand of JBBPQU010000284.1, from coordinate 12,873 downwards.
ATGGTCCGGGCATCTCGACAGGAGATCTGCTTTGATATGGGCATGACTGGGTTGATGATGAAGGGTGAAATCATAGTTGGCAAGTTCGGAAATCCAGCAAGCTTGGCGGCGGTTGTTACACTTGGCCCAAAGATGGACAAGCAGAACTTAGTGAAAGCAAGGACAAGTGAGTTGACTCAACGATGGAGTCCGATGATAGCTTCCACGAGGGGCTTCCAAGTGGTGATACGACCAACTAGTACATGCTAGAAGGTGGAGACTTCCCTAGCAATGGCTAAGGTGGTTGATGAAGGCAAAGATGACAACTTGAGATGAGCCAGGCTTAGAGGGAAGCGAGAAGAGAAAAGGCAGTAATGTATAGGATAGACTGAGTAGGTCTAAGCTGAGTTACATCGGTGCGAGGGTTCGGTTTATATACTAAGAGAGCCTGAGAAAGTAAGGATATAAAAAGGTATAGACGCATCATCATGGAAACCCATGGAAGGGTATGGAATAAGAGATGACATGTCCTGATGCGTAAGCGTAGAAGGTGGTGGAAGGTAGAGGAACAACACTGACACGTCATATGAGTAATCAATGATGAGTAAAAGGAAGGTAAAAAGAAATGCATCGAGCGGGGCTCAAACAACTGACACAATAGTTTGTAGATGAGTCAAGGATATACATAGGTAAAGAGAAAAGTGTACCTGCAAGTTGTAACATTACCCCCGTATTAGGTCCTGAGTCTCTGATGAAGGTCTACTTCAAAGGCCGCGGTAATCAGCTCCCAGGGAACCGGTAATGTTAGCCCATGCCTCCGCACTGTAAGGGTCATCCTCAACAAAGGTATCCTCATGATCGGGAAATCAATTGTTAAAATGAGGGTTGAGGGAGTCGTTTGGTGAATGGCTACGATGATGGGGGGTGGTGTGATGTGGGGAGTGGGAAGTGGCGGTGGAAGATTGTGGGGGAGGAACTTGACGAGGGGGAGGTTCACGAGGGGCAGGAGACACAAGAGAAGTGTGCAAGGAAGAGGATGATTGTGATGAGGACGAGGAGGGGGTTTGTGCACAAACACAAGGTGGACCAGGACAACACCATTGAGTGTGGCGAGGAGCCCAGACATGGCAGAGGGGGCATTGATAAAGGGTACAAGATATACGCACATGTCCTAGGCGATGACATACGAAACATGAATCATGGTAATGTGGATGTCTGTGGTAAAGGGCAATATGTCCCATTTCTTCTGCATGGGCGACTTCGGCGCAATCCATGGCTAGGATCTCCTTGGAGTCTAACATGGATGACGAGGTGGATGGGGTGGAAGGGGTATCCGACAGTCTTTGTCCTAAGGACAACTGCCGCAGGTAATGGTCTATCTCCTCGAAGAACTTGAGGGTGTCAAGCTCGTGGAACGCTATAATGAGGTGTTCGGTGAGATCCCTCTGAATGGATTGGAGGAGGGTGGCATAGAATGAATTGTTTGTGTCACCGGCGTCAAGACGGGTAGCGATGGTGGAGATACGAGCGATCTGTAGATAAGCAAAATAGAGAGCGAATATGGTGGAATCTGCATCGCAGTGAGCAGAGATGGCCAGTGCCATGTGGAGGTTGTGAATATGATGGTGGAGGTGAGCCGAGACTTCATGCATAGCATAGTCGGAACAAAGGGTATTAGCATGAAGGGGTATGTTCACAGAGGTCATGGGAGTAGACAACATATCAATAGAAACAGGTGGGAGACCAGGCTCCCCAAGAGGCCACAGAGAAGGGCCCCATCCAGCATGCTGAGTAGGAGCATCTTCATCAATAATCAGAGTGCCCGGAGGCATAGGTGGTGTGATAGAGGAAACAGTGGAGATGGAGGAGGCATTGTTTTCGAAGGACATAGTGGTGGTTTAGCGATGAGATGGAGATGGGGGAAAAACGGACGGATGGAGGTTTTTATATGCCCTCAAGGTGGAGTTTGCATTTTTCAAGTCCCATTCAGGGACCCAAGAGTCTTCTTCAGCAGAATATTCCTTCCATCAGATCAGGAAGGAGTGGCGTCCAGTGGTTCCGTGGTGTTGGATGATCTTTTCAATTTTGTATTCCTCTTTGCTGGCGATAAGGTCAGGTGGTGGAGCTGGGAAATTCCGACCGTGTATGTCATTTTCGCAATAGGGCGATAAGAGGGTGGCATGGAAGATGGGGTGGATCTTCCAGGTTTTTGGGAGGTGGAGTTGATAAGTGATAGGGGAGAGAACCTTTGTGATGGTAAAAGGTCCCTTGCGTTTCGGGGCAAACTTAGGGTTGATAATTGTTATGCTTGGCCTGAGAATGGACAAGCAGAACTCAGTAAAGCTAGGACGGAGGAGATGACTCAACGACGAAGTCTGATGATAACTTCCACGAGGGGCTTCCAAGTGGTGGTATGACCAACTAGTACATGCTAGAAGGCGGAGACTTCCCTAGCGATGGCTAAGGTGGTAGATGAAGGTAGAAATGATGACTCGAGACGAGCCGGGCTTAGAGGAGGGCGAGAGGAGGGAAAGGCAGCAATGTATAAGGTAGACTGAGTAGGTCTAAGCTAGAGTTACATTGATGCGAGGGTTCGGTTTATATAAGAAATGAGCCTGAGAAGTAAAGTATAAAAGGGGTATATACGCATCATCATAGAAGCCCATGGAAGGGTATGGAATAGTGATGACGTGTCTCGACACATAAGCGTAGAAGGATATAGAAGGAGGTAGAACAACGCTGACGCATCGTATGAGTAATCAATGATGAATAAGCAAGAGAAAAGAGATGCATCAAGCAGGGCTCGAACAGCTGATGCAATAGTCCATAGACAAGTCAAGAAGAACGTAGTAAAAGGAAAAGAGTACGCGGGAATTGTAACATTACCCCTCTACTAGATCCTGAATTGCCGATGAAGGTCTACTTCAAAGGCCACAGTAATCTGCTCCTGGGGAACCAGTGATATTGGCCCATGCCTCTGCACTGTAGGGGTCATCCTCAAGAAAGGTATCCTCATGATCTGGGAATTGATTGTTGAAATGAGGGTTGAGCGAATCATTGGGCAAATGACTGCGATGGTGATGGGTAGTACAACGTGGGGAGCGACGGGTGGTGGAGGAACGAGAAGGGGGAATATGATGAGGAGGTTCATGGGGAGCAGAGGATCCGAGAGACGCATGGGAAGAACTGGATGATTGGGAGGACGCTGATGAGGGAGTTCATGCATGGACATGAGGGGGGCCAGGACAGTGCCACTAAGGGTGATGAGGGGCCCAGACATGGCAAAGTGGGCATTGATATAGGTTACATGAAGTACGCACATGTCCAAGGCGGTGGCACACAAAGCACAAGTCGTGATAGCAAGGATGTCCGTGGTAGAGGGTGATATGTCCAGTCTCTTCTGCATGGCCGACTTCAGTGCGATCCATGGCTAGGATCTCTTTGGGGTCTAATGTGGATGAGGATGCGGATGGGGTGGAAGGAGTGTCTGACAGTCTTTGTCCTAAGGACAACTGTCACAGGTAGTGGTCTATCTCCTCAAAGAACTCGAGGGTATCAAGCTCGTGGAACGCCACAACAAGGTGTTTGGTGAGGTCCCTCTGAATGGACCAGAGAAGGGTGGTGTAGAAGGAATTGTCAGCATCTCCGGCATCAAGACGGGTAGTGATGGTGGAGATACAAGCGATCTGAAGATAGGCTGAATAAAGAGCAAATATGGCAGAATCCGCATCGCAATGCGCGGAGATGGCTAGCGCCATACGGGGGTTGTGGATGTGGTGATGAAGGCGAGCTGAGACTTCATGCATGGCGTAGTCGGAGCGAAGGGTATTAGCATGAAGGGGAACGTTCACAGAGATCATGGGAGGAGGTAACATAGTGATAGATACAGGTGGGAGACCAGGCTCCCCAAGAGGCCACAGAGAAGGGCCCCATCCAGCACGCTGAGTAGGAGCATCTTCATTAATAATTGGAGTACCCTGAGGTGTAGGTGGAGTGATAGAGGAGACGGTGGAGATGAAGGGGGCATTGTTTTCGAAGGACATGGTGATGGTTTAACGACGAGATGAGGATGGGGGGAAAACAGAAGGATGAAGGTTCTTATATGCCCTCAAGGCGGAGTTGGCATTTTTCAAGTCCTGTTCAGGGACCCAAGAGTCTTCTTCAGCAGAGTATCCCTTCCATCAGATCAGGAAGGAATGGCATCCAGTTGTTCTGCGGTGTTGGATGATTTTTTCTATTTCATATTCCTCTTTGCTGGCAATAAGGTCAGGTGGTGGAGCCAGAAAGTTCTGACCATGTACGTCGTTTTCGCGATAGGGTGATAAGAGGGTGGTGTGGAAGACAGGGTGAATCTTCCAAGTCTTCAGGAGGCGGAGTTGGTATGTGATAGGGGATAGGACTTTCGTGATGGTAAAAGATCCTTCGTGTTTTGGAGCAAACTTTGGGTTAATAATCTGCCATTTGAGGTTTCTGGCCTCAAGCCAGACTTTGTCTCCAAGAACGAAGGGAGAAAATTTTTGACGGGTACAAGCAGCCATGACTTGTCTGGCGAGCTCGTGGGACACAAGAGCTTCATCTCGAGCAGCGGAGAGGGTTTTTAGGCAGGATTCAACGGCGGGAAGAGTGGAGTTGGAGATCACCGAGGGAAGGGCACGGGGTTCATATCCCATCATGAGATAAAACAGAGATTGGTTGGTGACGGAATGGGGGCGATGATTGTGTGCAAATTCGGCGTGAGAGATCTTTTCGGCCCAGGAACTGGGTTCATTTCCGAAAAAGATCCATAGATAGGTTTCAACTTCCTGGTTGACTCGTTCAGTTTCCCCGTCGGATTGGGGATGGTATGTGGTGGAAAGGGAGAGATCGTAATTGAGGAGCTTTCCAAGCTCCTTGGCGAAGGCAGAGGCAAATTGTGGACCACGATCTGAGATGACTTTGTGGAAAAAGAGGGCGGCAATTCCCTCAGCAGTGACAGATTTCTTGGTGGGACAGAGAATTACCCCCTTAGTAAGCCCATGGTCGACCACGACCAATAGGGAATCGAAGCCAGAGAACACGGGAAGATCCGTAATCAGGTCACAAGAGACCTGCTGGAAGGGGCGAGAAGCGGAGGACTTGATTGGTGTGAGCGGTGGAATGGTGGGATGAGTGTTGGTCTTGTTTTGTTGACAGGTGGCGCAACTTTCAACATATTTTCGGATGTAGGTGGTGAGGCCGGGCCACCAAAATTCAGATGCGACGAGGTGTCGGGTTTTGAGATAACCGGGGTGTCCGGTGGTCTCATGGTTATGGCATCGGTGGAGGATAGAACGATGCAGTTCGTCATCAGCAGGTACGTATACTCTGCCCTGGTATGTGAGAATACCGGCATCTAACTGCCAGTCAGAGAGGCGGGAGCAGAACGCAGGAGGAGTATCCTTGTTCATGGATTGGAGGGCCTGGAGGACAAGCGGATCTCCAGCAGAGGAGGATTAGACGTGGTGGTGGAGTGCAGTGTCAATGGTACAGATGAAGAGTGAGGGGGGAAGAAGGGTGACACCTTCGTTGTTGAGATTGGAGGTAGGGAGGCGATCAGGGCGGCAGAAGAGAGCATCAGGTCTGGCAAGGAGTTTGCCTGGTACATGAATCATCTTTAGATCGAAGTCTGAGAGATCTAGCAGCCAACATGCTTGACGTCGGTTCAGTGCTTGGGGTTTGTGGAAGTAGGTAAGGTTTTTGTGGTCAGTGAAGATCTGGACGGGAAAGGAGGAGCCTTGGAGGTAGTGGTGCCAGGACTTTAGCACACGGAGGATGGCGAGGAGTTCTCTATCATAGATGTCGTAGTTTTGTTTGGCAGGTGAGAAGGATTGTGAGAGGTAGAAACAAGGGTGCCATTCTCCATTGGAGTCAGTTTGGAGAAGGATACCTCCGGAGGCGAACTTGGAGGTGTTGGTGGTGATGGTGAAGGGGGCGGCGAGGTTGGGCATGTGGAGAACGGGTTTCGACAGAAATAGACTTTTGAGGGTATTGAAGGATTCTTGGCAACGAGACGTCCATTGCCATTGGAGATCTTTCATGGTGAGGTCAATGAGGGGTTGAGCAATGTTGGAGTAATCTGGTATGAATCGCCTGTAGAAGTTAGCAAACCCGAGGAAAGAGCGGACATCCTTGACTTTGGCAGGGGTAGGCCAAGAGGCAATACTGTCTAGTTTAATGGGATCCATGGCGAGTTGTCCAGGTTTGACAATCATACCGAGGTATTCAACTTCGGTGGTGGCGAAGTTACATTTTTCAAGTTTGAGATGGAGGTCGAGTTCCATCATACACTGTAGGACACGTTTAGTATGTTCCTCGTGAGTTTTCTCATCAGGAGAGAAGATGAGAAGGTCATCCATGTAGATGACTAGCCATCCTTCGGCGATCATGTCGTGGAAGGAGTCGTTCATGAATCTCTGAAAGGTGGTGGGTGAGTTACAAAGACCAAAGAACATTACGGTGGATTCAAAGAGGCCTTTGTGGGTGACAAAGGCAGCTTTCCATTGGTGTCCGTCTTTGATCCGGACATTGTTATATCCCCATTGAACGTCGAATTTGGTGAAGACCTTCGCATCCCAGAGTTTATTGTGAGGTCAGAGATAAGAGGAAGGGGGTAGGCGTCTCAAACGGTGTGTTCGTTAACGTAGCGGTAATCTTGGCAGGGACGAAGATTTCCATCCTTCTTTTTCACAAAGAAGAAGGGGGATGCTTGGGGGGAGTTCAAGGGGCGAATCTTTCCTGTGGAGAGATTTTCATCGAGGAAAGACTCAGTGGCGGTATGTTCATCAGGGGAGAGAGGGTAGATTTTCCCGATTTTTGGGACGAAGCATTCGTCGAGATTAATCTCGTGGTCGTAGGGACGTGAGGGTGGTACATGATTCATAGCTTCTTTCGAGAAGACGGAGGCAAAGTCAGAGTATTCTGGAGGAAGGGTGACTTTGGGTTTGGCTTTTTCAGCAGCCATAGCAAATTCAGTTGCTTGGGTAAGGCAGGCAATGACAGGGGATCCCATAGGGATGAAACAATTCTGGCAGCAGATGATCCTGAAGATGCTGCGATTGAGTCGGGCGCGGTCAATGAACTGGTTTTCTTCTTCCCAGTTGTTGTATTCAAAAAGTCGAGCATGAGTGATAGCGTTGACATGAACATGGCGGGGTGGTTTCGGGGGAGGTTTCCAGAAGTGGTTGTCGTGTCGCTTGGTGTCAGCGACATGGTCAAGGTAAAGATCCTTCGACTGATCCAGTGATTCGTCAAAGGTTAGGGTCCTTTTGACCCAGTTGATGGTGGGATTGACTTCCTTTAACCAGGGAAGTCTGAGGATGATGTTGTTCTGTCCCAGGGACATAACATGGAAGAGTACCTTTCGGGTGATTCCTTCGATGTTCAGGAATAAGGTGGTGGTGTAATGGATAGTACCATTCTTGTTGAAAGAGTCGTCCGCGTTTCGGGCGTGAACGGGCATGGGAAGTTTCTGGGTTGGAAGGCAGTTCTTCCAGACAAAGTCATAGTCGATGCAGGAGATATCTGCACCACTATCGATGAGGGCATGGGTGTCGACGACTTTCATGGTGTGTGAGGGTGCGATGATCTGAACTGGGATTTGCATGGCTTTAGTTACAGAGGGTATGACTACAGCAGCACATTTGAAAGGAGATGGGAGGACTTGCATCGAGGAAGTCTCCTGTTCTAAAAATCCATAGGGGTGAAGGAGATTCTTCAGACAGCTTCTTTGTCATCATCGTCCTCGAAGTCCTCTAGCTTGGGAAGTTCTTCTTCCTTAACTTTCTTCACCTTTCTCTCAGTTCAGGCAAAGGTAGTACACGCAGTACTGGAGTGACCAGGTTTCCAGCAGTGGAAGCAGAGTTTCTGCTCTATGCAGCGTTTCCTCTCTTCAGGTGTGAGTTTGGCGATATGAATGACGTCGACATCCATGGCGTCGGGATCCCTGGCAGGTTTCGGGGTAGTAAAGGTATGGGTGGACTGATGAGTGAGTTTGGTGTAGTATTTGGCGATTTCATCAGCGTGTTCCACTGAGTTTGAAAGTGAATTGCCTTCTTGTACCAGTCATCAATGGTGGAAGGGACTGTGTCCATACCCATGATGTGGTGCATGAGGGAAGAAGGGATTCCGGCAGAGAAATACCGGATGAGGACGTTAGGGTCGGTGATGCTGGTGATGGTGACGTGGTGTTGAAATTGGGAGATATATTTCACAAGGGGGGGGGGTCATAGGTGTTGTCCTTCTTTCGGACAATGCAAGTGGTGGAAAGCCAGGAGACAGTGTTTCCAACGGTGTCATGGTGTTTGAACACTGTTTCAAACTTGGTGACGAAGGAGAAGAAGGAGCCGGTGGAGATAGTCGTTCCGGAAAGGGCGTTTTGTCAGAAAGTAGAAGCCCAGGTCAGGGTGGATCCTTTGGTCATATAGGAAAGGGCGAGGGTGATCCTTTTCGCATCTTTATTGTAAACATCCTCATTGATGGCAAGGTAGAAGTGGACGGAGTCAAGCCAGGGCATGGCGTTTTCATAAGACCCATCAAACGCTTCAGGAGTTCCAATACGAAGTTCGGAAGGTCGAGACATGACTGGAGAGGGTGACCTGGAAGGGAAGAGCAAAGGGAGTTGGAAGGAGGGGTGGCGGATGACTGGAGTAGGAGATGGGGGAGTAGGCGACCTCGGTATGGAGAGCGAGGCAGAGAGCTGGTAGGAGAGACTAGTAGTCTCGTGTTATTCTTCCTGAGATGGAAGTGTAAGGTCAGGGGCAAAGAAGGTCTTTTCTTCTTCGTCGGCCTCAGAGGTGGATTCCTCAGAGGGTGATTCAATGGGGGTGGGGGTTCGAGCAAGGCCCCAGCGGGAGTCTGATCATGGAGGAATGGCTGTGGTGAAAGGAGGCTTACGACGGCGGTAGCCTCTTCAAGAGAGCTTAGACCTTTTGTTACACTTGGCCCGAGAATGGACAAGCAGAACTCAGTAAAGCTAGGACGGAGGAGATGATTCAACGACGGAGTCTGATGATAACTTCCACGAGGGGCTTCCAAGTGGTGGTACGACCAACTAGTACACGCTAGAAGGCGGAGACTTCCCTAGCAATGGCTAAGGTGGTAGATGAAGGTAGAAATGACGACTCAAGACGAGCCGGGCTTAGAGGAGGGCGAGAGGAGGGAAAGGCAGCAATGTATAAGGTAGACTGAGTAGGTCTAAGCTAGAGTTACATTGATGCGAGGGTTCGGTTTATAGAAGAAATGAGCCTGAGAAGTAAAGTATAAAAGGGGTATATACGCATCATTGTAGAAGCCCATGGAAGGGTATGGAATAGTGATGACGTGTCTCGACACGTAAGCATAGAAAGATATAGAAGGAGGTAGAACAATGCTGACGTGTCATATGAGTAATCAGTGATGAATAAGCAAGAGAAAAGAGATGCATTGAGCGGGGCTCGAACAGCTGATGCAATAGTCCATAGATAAGTCAAGGATACACATAGGTAAGGAAAAAGGGTACTGCGAATCGTAACAGTAGGCGGTGGAAAGGGAGAGGTCGTAGTTGAGGAGTTTTCCAAGCTCCTTGGTGAAGGCGGAGGTGAATTGTGGACCACAATCAGAGATGATTTTGTCGTAGAGTCCGAATTGGAGATAGACTTTGTGGAAAAAGAGGGCGGCAATTCCCTCGGCGGTGATAGATTTCTTGGTAGGGCAGAGAATTACCCCCTTAGTAAGCCCATGGTCGACCATGACCAATAGGGAATCGAAGCCAGAAGACACGGGTAAATCCATAATCAGGTCACATGAGACCTGCTGGAAGGGGCGAGAGGCAGAAGATTTAATCGGGGTAAGCGGAGGTATGGTGGGATGGATGTTTGTTTTGTTTTGTTGACAGGTGGCACAACCTTCAATATATTTGCAGACGTAGGTGGCAAGGCCGGGCCACCAGAATTTGGCAGCAACAAGTTGGCAGGTTTTGAGATAACTGGGGTGTCTGGCGGTCTCGTGGTCATGGCAATGCTGGAGAATGGAACGATGGAGGTTGTCATTGGCAGGTACATATACTCTGCCCTGGTATATGAGAATACCAGCATCTAATTGCCAGTCTGAGAGGCAGGATCAGAATGCAGGAGGGATATCCTCATTCATGGACTGTAGGGCTTGGAGTACAAGCAGATCTCCAGCAGAGGATGATTGGACACGATGATGTAGTGTGGCGTTGATGGTGCAGATGAAGAGCGAAGGGGGAAGAAGGGTGACACCTTCATTGTCAAGATCAGATGTGGGGAGGCGATCTGGGTGGCGAGAGAGAGCATCAGGACCGGCAAGAAGTTTGCCTGGTACATGAATCATCTTTAGATTGAAATCTGAAAGATCTAGCAGCCAATGCGCTTGGCGTCGGTTCAGTGCTTGGGGTTTGTGGAAGCAAGTGAGGTTTCTGTGGTCAGTGAAGACCTGGACAGGGAAGGAAGAGCCTTGGAGGTAGTGACGCCAGGACTTTAGTGCACGGAGGATGGTGAGGAGTTCTCTGTCGTAAATGTCATAATTCCGTTCAGCGGGGGAGAACAATTGGGAAAGGTAGGAGCAAGGATGCCATTCTCTGTTGGAGTCAGTTTGAAGAAGGATGCCACCGGAGGCGAACTTGGAGGCATTGGTGGCAATAGTGAAGGGGGTGGCGAGGTTGGGCATGTGGAGAATGGGTTTAGACAGGAAGAGAGATTTGAGGGTGTTGAAGGATTCTTGGCAGTGAGATGTCCACTGCCATTGGAGATCTTTCTTGGTGAGGTCGATGAGGGGTCGGGCGATGTTGGAGTAGTCTGGTATGAATCATCTGTAAATGTTAGCAAACCCAAGGAAGGAGCAAACATCTTTGACTTTGGCAGGGGTAGGCCAAAAGGCAATGCCATCTAGCTTGACAGGGTCCATGGCAAGTTGTCCGGGTTTGACAATCATACTGAGATATTCGACTTCGGTGGTGGCGAAGTTACACTTTTTGAGTTTGAGATGGAGGTCGAGTTCCATCATGCATTGGAGAACACATTTAGTACGTTCCTCATGAGTCTTTTCGTCGGGGGAGAAAATAAGAAGGTCATCCATATAGATGACTAACCATCCTTCGGTGATCATATCGTGGAAGGAGTCGTTCATGAATCTCTGAAATGTGGCGGGTGAGTTGCAGAGACCAAAGAACATTACAGTAGGTTCGAAGAGGCCTTTGTGGGTAACAAAGGCAGCTTTCCACTGGTGTCCATCTTTGATTCGGACATTATTGTATCCCCATCGAATGTCGAACTTGGTGAAGACCTTCGCGTCTCGGAGTTTGTCAATGAGGTCGGAGATGAGAGGAAGGGGGTATGCGTCATGAACAGTATGTTCATTGATGTATCTATAGTCCTGGCAGGGGTGAAGATTTCTGTCTTTCTTTTTTACGAAGAAGAAAGGCGATGCTTGGGGAGAATTTGAAGGGCGGATCTTTCCAGTAGAGAGGTTTTCGTCGAGGAAAGATTTGGTGGCGGTTCGTTCATCAGGGAAGAGAGGGTAGATTTTCCTGATTTTGGAGACGAAGGAATCATTGAGATTAATCTCGTGATCATAGGGGCGTGATGGAGGTACGTGGTCTGTAGCTTCTTTCGAGAAGATGGAAGCGAAGTCGGAGTATTCAGGAGGAAGGGTGACTTTAGGCTTGGCTTTCTCGGCGGCCATAGCAAACTCAGTTGCTTGGGTAAGGCGGGCAATGACAGGGGATCCCATAGGGATGAAATGGTTTTGGCAGCAGATGATCTGGAAGATGCTGCGGTTGAGTCGAGCACGATCGATGAACTGGTTTTCTTCTTCCCAGTTGTTGTATTCAAAGAGTCGAGCGTGGGTGATGGCGTTGACATGGACATGGTGAGGTGGTTTTGGGAGTGGTTTCCAGAAGTGATCATTGTGTCGTTTGGTGTCAGCGACATGGTCAAGGTAAAGGTCTTTTGACTGGTCGAGGGATTCATCGAAGGTTAGGGTCCGTTTGACCCAGTCAATGGTGGGGTTGACTTCCTTTAGCCAGGGAAGTCCAAGGATGATGTTGTCCTGTCCCAGGGACATAACATGGAAGAGTACCTTTCGGGCAATCCCTTTGATGTTTAGAAACAGCGTGGTGGTATAACAGATAGTACTGTTCTTGTTGAAGGAGTCGTCTGCATTTTGGGCGCGAACAGGCATGGGAAGTTTCTGGGTTGGAAGGCAGTTCTTCTGGACGAAATCATAGTCAATGCAAGAGATATCTGCACCACTATCGATGAGGGTGCGGATGTCGACAACTTTTATTGTGTGTGAGGGTACAATGATCTGAACTGGAATTTGCATGGCTTTAGTTACAGATGGTACAACTACAGCAGCACATTTGAAAGGAGATGGGAGAACTTGCATCAAGGGAGTCTTCCATTCTAAAAATCCATTGGGGTGAAGGAGATCCAGTGGACGGCTTCTTCGTCATCATTGTCCTCGAAGTTCTCTAGCTTGGGAAGTTCTTCTTCCTTAACTTTCTTCACCTTTCTCTCAGTTTGGGCGAAGGTGGTATACGCAGTACTGGAGTGGCCGGGTTTTCAGCAATAGAAGCAGAGTTTCTGCTCAATGCAGCATTTTCTCTCTTCGGGGGTGAGCTTGGCGATATGAATGACGTCGACGTCCATGGCGTCGGGATCTCTGGTGGGTTTCGAGGGGGTGAAAGTATGGTTTTGTAGAGAACAGGCATTATGCAGATCACTTGGTACTTACCTGTGGTGGTTGATTGTTAACTGAGATGATGCTCGTTGTGAATCAAGAGTGATATTCAAACTCAGAGAGCTGAGTTCTACTATGTAGTGTCTAGCGACGTGTGAACTATCTACTAGTTATGGTATACTACTGTACCGTTCAACA
>JBBPQU010000283.1:0-26525 GCA_038092655.1 Boletus sensibilis | reverse complement strand
CCAACTTAATGGATGTCCCAAGGTCACTGTGAGACAATTCCGAAGGTGGTTGAGCCACAATTGCCAGAGTGGTGACCTAGAGGGTGTCTGGGGCATGGCTGACAGGTAAAGATGGGGTGTAGATTCTCTGATCACAGGAGCAAACACCTGAATGAATTGGGATGCATCTGATGCAAAAGTGGCAATTTCATGACCCTAGTAATACCATGCTCAATGCTCATCAGTCATCATCATGGTAGACCCTACCTTGGCCCATTTTTCCAGGTCACTGCAGGCCTCTACAGCAGCTAGGATATATGACAGGGGGGAGGAGAGGGAAAGAAGGCTGATGGCTTCCAGCCAGAAGGGGAAGAAGTTCTTGAAGAATGAAGTGACTTCATCCAACAACTCGGCAGTACACTCTGCATGCTGCATGTGGTCCATCCAGTACTGGCATGAGTATGCGAGATGAGGGGGCATGGCCTTGGTCACCCGACTCATCAGGTTAGGAACTTGGGCATTCAGGAGGCGAGAGTCCTTGAGGTCACAGATGTTGAACTTGAGCATCTTCTGCATGCATGTGAGCAATGCATGTCCAACAAGGAGAGAATGTTGTGGTAGGATGTTGAGATGAAAGCTTGAACTGCGATGCTCATCCAGTAAAAAGTCACGGAACGAGGTGTGAAATGGGCGGATGGGTTTATCTTCATTGAGGACTCCGTCTAGCAATGATCCCAAGGGTTTGACGATATTTCGGACCTTCAGGCCTTCACCGAAGAGAGCAGAAAGGGAAGTGAGAGATAGTGGCTCATTGAGCGCAAGCACAACGGCCATCACGTCTCGAAACCGGTCTTGAGCCTCGCCCGAGGTGAACAGCTGAGCTAGTATGGTGTGATATAGTTTGTCTAGCGGGCGGACGTTGTCACCGTTGCCGGTTGGAAGGAGTTTCTCTAACCGTTCGCATCGGTCGAATCCAGTAGCACCCTTGATGAACTTGCATGCAGTGGACGCCCACTGGAAAAGATGTTGTGAATGTTGGACGAGAAGCTGACACCATTCTTGGTTCGGCCAGGAAGATTCGAGTTCCGGGTACCAATGGAGGGAATGACGGATGAACTTCCCAATATCTTCATCGATCGTGGCGTGTGGGAGTTCCCCGATATTTCTATGGATGATATGGGGACCGGGTGGGAGTGCCTCGAGGATATCGCTTTCAGGACGAGTGGTGATGAGGAAACGAAGGTTCGTCGGCAGGTTACGTTCGGTGATTTGCTTTGAGAGGACGTTAAGAAGCTGACAGCGATTATCCTCTTCGCCACTCTCATCAATGGCATCCACTACGATGATCAGTGGCCCGATGGCATCAATGTCCTTGCTAGGTCCGATGATGAGCTGCTCGAGTTGCTCTGAGGGCGACACCGACGTGCGAAGTGCTCGATTGTCCTTCACGATCTCCCAAAGTGCGGACTTGAATTGAGGATCGTGGTCGGAAAGGTCGCGTGAGATCGTACTGAAAAGATTTTGTGGATTGCGTTTCGCGACGTCGCTACGAACGAAGCAGTATGACGAGCCTAGCCTCTTTTGTCCATCATATAGTCGAGCGATCGAGTGGGCAATGGCGGACTTGCCCGCACCTGCAACGCCGGTGAGAAGGCACAATTGGGGGGCATCCTCGACGGGATCATTGAGGATGTCGCAAATATCTTGGATGATGGCCTCGCGAGTTCCTAGGAGGCATCCCTTCTCCTGCACGTATTTAGCCCCAGCTGCATAAGGCATGTCGTTCAGGTCGATCGAATCCTCTGTATCCCATGTCTGTGAGCATCTTGCCAGTCTCAAAGGAGTGGGACCTACCGAGCGTCTGCACCACATTCATCATACGAAATACGGTGACGCCCGGAGACTGTAATGCAACTCCCTCCAGGAATTTGGTTTTCAGCTCTTGAAGGTTGTTCTCGTAATCCGTGATCCTTCCATCTATGTCAGTGAGTGTATATTTCGCCGTCTGAATCCCTATATACGGGGTCAGTGGCGGGTGTTATGAAGCCAACGACGACTAACAGAAGTTCTTTTGCTTGGCATATTCGGTGATGAAGTACCCGCACTCTGTCACCTGCTGGAACAGTGGCGTGATCGTCTTTCTATGCGCCTTAACTGCCTTCAGTGTGTCAGCATCCTGAACGAACGCAAAGACATCGCTCATTTTGCCTCCCAAGCGAATGATCTGGTCATCGCGATTTTGTTGGTTTACGAGCATCTGAGTGTAACAAGACCGGAGATGAGTGTCAGTAAGAATATCGAGCAACAGACAGACCTGGTTCGCAGCTGATATAACAGACCAAGCCAGCGACGCGTATGGGTGAATCTGTGGTGCGTTCGGACGGAGAGCGTGTCAAAACATCGACTACCAAATACCTCTGCGATACTGGCCATAATCTTGTTAAGAAGCGCCATCCTCTGTAATAGAACGCCCCACGTATTCTCGAATGTCTGTACCTCGGTCACGACGTTATTGTCAGTCTCGATCGCAGAACCCAGGAGGCCAACGGTTTGTGGCGTGGGACCGATGGCGCTGGTCAGTTCTGTTGCCCTGTTGACAGCACCGGTGGCTTGAAGTTCGTTTGCGCTAACGTCCCCACGCGGCTCAGTGGTCAATGCGAACTTGATCGTAATCCCCGAAGGTTCAGGCGCATCGGAAGTAGCCCTGCCAAGAGGCAATGATTCGAGCACTTTGATCGCAGGCATTGCGTCAGTAGAAGATAACATAGTCACACAGAATATCTTCGTACCGCCATTGCTTAACTTCCCCAGTATCCCGCCGATGGTATCCGTAAGACTTCCAACAACTTCATCCTGTTTGAAGGCGATGCGATGCTTCACGTAAACTGTTGCAAGAAAGATGGTATGATCGTCCCCGTCACTGACAAGATTCAGTTCGCTGGCGTAGAACGATACATCTGTACCTACAAATAGAAAACTTCATCCCAGGAAGTGCAATTCTTCTTCTCCTTGGCCTTCTTCGTCGACCGGAGGGTATCACCTACAGAAAATTGGATGTGGTATTGCTTCGTAACGCGGAATTTACGCCTTGCTTGAGTATGAAGTTCGATGTCTGAAAAAAAACAAAGTGAATTCGCAGAAAACGGGAGGGCTGGAACCCGACCTCTAATAGTGATTTTTTTCGCCCTAGACCCCGGATTCAGCACACTCCCGGGAAAACCATGAAGAAAGCCAATATACATACACATTTGTATTCATACTTTGTGCTAGATTGGTAGTATTCATAATGCTATAGGGGAAGCCAGCGAATGTACGATGACTGAGAGCTGGGAGTCTGGAGCAGAGTTTGGAGCTGAGAGACGAGTGGGAAGCTGGGAGCCGGGCAAGCCAACATGCAGTTACAACGGCCCGGGCTGCGAACTCAGAACTGCATATCTCCGCATCGGATCCGGGCCGAACTCCTGATACTCGACTACAGGGCACGGAGTACTCCGAGAACTCAGGAGCTGTGAACCTGTCGTGTCTCTGTTTTATCCAAGACGGAAAATCCGCGTCGGGACTCCTGGTATACATCCACACGGATCCGTCATGCCGAATGCTGAATGACACCCCATCCATGTCAAATGGGAACTTGTTGTCCCACACGAGTCAGGCTGCAAAACTGCCTTTGACGAAGGTCAAGATCACGTCGTTTGAAAAATTGCTCACGATCGATCGATCGACTGGGCCAGAAAAGCGTCGTGGCGCGTACCTGAAAGCCAAGTAAACGCAGTGAGCTCTGGAAACAGGATCATGGTGCACAGGTATTGTCACGGAATAGCCAGCAAGACGTGGAGATGAAAAGAAAAGAAGTAGGACTTGCCTTGCCTTCTAGCGAGCGTACGTACACAGTTCATATCGCTCATGTACGCGGCCAGCAGATCATCCCAAACAAACATTATTGGACAGCGGCTTGATCTGCCAGGATGCATGATGTGGCAGATGGCCCAGACCACCACTGACATGGACACTCGAGCCGTAAACAATGCCAAATAGGAGCCTATAAAAAGTTGTTGAGCCAGCCACCTGTCAAATCCTCGGGCCCCATTCGTGAGTATCCTTACCAAGAACTACACCATGAACACTGTGCGTAGTTCCCATGATCTCCTCTGAGCGATCCGGAGATTGACCCACCTGGACCGTGCAGATCACGTCTATCCCTGTGAACCAGAACGGCGGCTGCGGAAGCTCTTCTTGTGGCTGTGGTGAATCGTGCGTTGTTGTCGCGATGTCCTAGGCACTTTGTCCGACATCTTTTTTTTCAGGTGCCAATGCAAAGCTGGAGAATGTAAATGCTGAACGGTGCTGCGTTGTAACGAGACTTGGGGTTGGCAGCAGTGTAGTGCCGTGCAATGACACTTGGGGTCAGAGTGTACTTTTGTTGTTGATGCATACGGGCGAGCGTTCGGCGTAATGACATGAGCACCATAAGCGTCTTAGGTCTCGACGTACGGACATGAGATCTTGAGATATCATGCTCGGCGATGAAGCGCCCTGAAAAGTGATTCACAGACTTGCTACGTACCTGGTATGTTCGTTGTGTTCGGAGTGTGTGTGCTCAACGTTCAACCCCTTGATTTGACATGTGTTCTGAAATCCATCGCAAGATGGAGAAAGAGGGCAAATTAACTTCCTCGCGATTCATTTCTTAGGTTGGTTGAAGTTGGTCCTCACTGCCGCCTCTAACCGGCCTCTAATGCATCGGCGAGTCGTGAATCGCGTTGTGATGCGGCAGGATGCAACGTGTCAGGGACAGTATTTCTGAGACACAGCACGCACCCTAAACCTGAAACAAGATGGCGCACTCAACGTCTCAGTCCATACTCAAGGCAGGTCCCAACGACATCGACCACCATGACGATCTCGACGCGGCAAACGAGTCGACACGTCTCTTACCCGGCAACGACGAGGAAGCCGTCTCCTCCAGAACCCCCAATCCCAATCCCAAGCCGACACCGACACCCCTCCCAAAAGTCCAACTCGGTGCCCTCATCGCAGTCCGTATCGTCGATCCCATCGCCTACCAGCAGATATTTCCCTACATCAATCAGCTGCTTGCTGATCTGCGGATCGCGGAACCTGATCAGGTTGGGTTTTACAGTGGGTTGGTCGTACGTATGGACTCTTTGGATGCGAGGCTGTCTCTGCTGACGCACCCCTCCCCTACTTGGCGCCATGATGGACAAACGATAGGAGAGCGCCTACTCGCTCGCGCAGGTGTTTTCGGTGTATCAGTGGGGAAGGATATCAGGTCGGTAGATGAACTCGGAGACATTCGCATCAGGTAACCTAATGATGGCGAAGGTGTGGTCGGCCGACGTCCTGTCGTGTTTACCGGTCTCGTCGGCATCGCGGCGACGACCACGGCATTTGGGTTGTCTACGTCGTTTGCTGGCATCGTTGCATCTAGATTTTTCGGTCGGTTTTCGTTCTTTCTGTCATCATCTATCTCAATGGTCATGCTCACATCTCGACGACTCTAGGGGGATTAGTCGCGGGAAACGTGGCAGTCATCCACTCGATCCTGGCCGAGCTCACAGACGACACCAATCAAGACCTCGCAGTGCCGATTTACAGCCTCTCATGGCCAGTAGGCACTGTCATCGGGTTCGTCTCTCTGTCTTTTGGTTTTCGAGTGCGTTTGGGTTGATGGGGATGGTGTAGACCGCTCATTGGTGGGACGCTGGTGAATGCTGCGACACGGTACCCACAGTATTTCTCCTGGCGTGTCTTTCTGGAGCATCCGTATCTCCCTCCTTGTGTCGTCAGCGCTGTGTGTGCGCTCGTGGGAGCGGGGTTGGGGTATACGCTCATTGAAGAGGTATGGGTTCGAAAAGAACGGAAAGAACACGGAGAGAGCACACACTGACGACTCATCTTCGTTGCCTGCAGACACTTGCGAGTAAACGAAAGAATGCCCACACCAGCACGCACGCTTCATCCGCCTCGGGATCGCATACAGATGCAGATTCGGACGAGTCTGAACCTGCCAGCGTGATAGCGCTCCTGTCGATACCTGCCATACAAGCGCTGACGATCTCTGGATTCGCACTGAGTTTCCTGAGCCTCGCATTCGACGTCGTTTTTACGCTCTTCTGCTACACACCTGTCGATGCAGGCGGTTTGGGACTCGAGGTGAGTGTCGAGTCCAAATCCGTTGGGTTCGCCAAAGGCCTCACGCATCTTCCTTGCATCATTCTTCACTCATCTTCCGACAGCCCTCGACGATCGGAAACGTGCTCGCGTTCGCAGGAACGCTCGCGGTGCTCCTCCGGTTCTTCGCCATGCCCTACATCTTGCGACGTTTCGACTACGCCAAGACGTACAATGCGTGCATGTACATCTGGCCTGTCGCTTTTGGCCTCCTTCCATTCCTCAACATCCTCACCCGCGCGCAACCACCCTCCAGTTCCAACGTCGTATCCGTATCCGCATCAGGCTCAGCATCCGCACTCGTCTGGACGGGCCTCCTCACCCTCCTCGCCCTCTCCAAAGTTGGCGCCATCCCACATAGCCTCAGCATGCTACTCATCAAACGGCACACCCCTTCCCCAAGTGCCCTCGGCCGCAGCAATGGGCTCGTGCAGTTTGCCATGTGCGTCGGGCGTGCGGTGGGGCCTGTCGTGGTGAGTACGCTGTTTACGGGGGTGAACGGGATGGGGTGGGTGAGGCGGTGGGGAGTGGGATGGCTGTGGGCGGTGGTGATGGTTGTTGGGGCCATTGGGGGCGCGAGAGTGACGAGGGGGATCGGGTCTGGGACGGGAGGGGGTCAGTGAAGGTGACGGTACTTGGTAGGGGTGCTTCGTACACAGACGGCTGTGCACAAAATCGTATTGGAGTGGCTGAATGCGACGAGTCGAGCGCTCCGAACCTCAATCCCGCTGAGCGATGGGTACCGGTCGTCACGGGTCGAGTCCAAGACATGTTTTGCGATTGCACGTTGGACAAGCCAGAGTGAGGGATAGCGCTATCGCGCTAAGAGGGATGGATTATGACTCAACCTCAACTCCGCCTATTGCTGACTATGCTCGAAACTCCCGAGCCGCAACGTGTACACTGTAAATTGTATCGATTCATTGCTGAAAGCGCTGAAGCGCTGAAGAGTGGATTCTATGGACAAAGTTAGATTCAACTCGTAGTTGGAGCGTACGTGACATGCGACTTGGGGGTTGTCCCACAAGCAGGGCAATGTGAACAATGGACGTACTGTGCACTGGGTGGCTCGATAAGTTAGCTCAGCGATAAGCTCATCGTGATGTGAGCTAAGTCGAATAGTACATGCCTGTGTGATGCACGCGTCGTAAAAGGGACTGACATCTCACAACACAGTGCTGAAGCGCCGAACGTGGACATCTGGATGTCAAGTTGTGAGTATGTCAGCAAGCGCCGCTACAGTATGCTCTAGTGCAAGGATTCGGTATACTCCCTTTTTTCATATAAACCGTCATGGATGCAGGCTGCTGAAAGAGTACTGCTGGGGTGCGAGGGTCGCGATGGGGGGATCAGTTGTTCCATGAGGCTGTACTCGAGTGGCTCAGCGGGGGTGGACGCTTGCCGCGAGGATCGAATCCACGCTTGTGTGACTCGCAAGTGTATATTACGACCGGGGAACCACTCGCGATCAACCCAAATCTGCTGAATTCTAACCGTGTGGGCAGTGGCAGAAAGAGTTTTGAACGTGGCGGTGGTACATCTGGCATAACACGAAAAGCGCCACATCCGTGGCAACACTCCGCTACGGCTAACTTTACGGTCACTTCAACTTCAGTCTATGTACTATGTCTGATTAGTGAGAAACCGGCGCCCCCGAGCGCAGGCACGAAGTGCCGAAGCGAAGGGGCGCCGCCCGTGCTTGTGACAGAATGTATCATGCGCGATTGGGCATCACCGCAGCACAAAGGGGCCCTTCGCAAGGACTGTTTGTCGACCGAGTTTGCTTGCGGATCCAGGGGTCGTCCTACCATACCTAAATTGGGCATCAGTGTAAATATAAATAAACATAAATGTAAAAATGAACAATTCCCTGTCAAAACGAACCGTAACTGCATCCCATAGAACCCACTACTACCGTAGCGGGGATATTATGTAATTGTGGCGGAGCCTCGGCTTTGTCCTGCTGCCGCAGCAAACTCGTTCCCATCTAATGATGAGTGTTTATATTTTTCTCATCTATCAATCGTTGAGGTCAACATAGCGTCACTACTACTCTGGTGGAATTGTCAGGGCTGACGATATACCCCCTTTGTTTCACATACACCGTCGTTGTCAAGATTGCTGCAAGAGAACTGTGCCTTTGAATGAACCCCTGGGTGAACTTACACGCGAATTCGGCTCAAACCATCTCGCTCGAACCCGACACAGAAACCTTCACATCGATGCCAGACACCCCCCGCACGTCGTCCTCGCCCCCTCCGGTTCGCTCTCTCCGACCAAATCCGCCCTGGTGCTCTACCTGGTGCTCTGCCTCGCCAACCACCAGCATCACCCCTCGCCATCGCGACTCCGAATCTACGCGCACTGTACCACTCCCTCCAGAAAGGAGCCTAAAACCGATGAGTTTTGTCAATGGGAAGTCCATGATCTTGCATGACATCTGAGTCTCCGAGTTCTTGGTTCTATGGCCAATGTCAGAGACACAATAAAACTATCCCGATCTCGATGTTTGCCAAAGCCATAATCACAGCAATAGCACGGACGTTTCGAGCGCCTGTGCGTCTGGAGGATCGTCAGAATATAGATCACGCTTACGGACGTTCTGTCCGAACCTGCAACGCCTCGCCGAGGCACCACCAGACCCAATACAAGAAAGCTCCGCATGTCAATACCCAATCTCACCACTTTTCAACACAAACGACCACACACGCTTGATAATTGTTCATCTCGCCGCCTTGAATTAACGTTGGCTGTTTCGTCAATACATGGAACAGCCTATAGGTATGGAAGACACAATAACGAGTAACACTTGCAGCCCCTAACTGTACGTGCCTCGCGTTGGTCATGATCGTGAGCTGTTGTTCCGTAAATGACAATACGTTCGAGAAATGCCAGCTGCCGTTCAAAGCGTCACCCGCCGCACCGTGCGTGTTCCCATGCACTTGCGTGCAATTGTGACGTGTATCGTGTGCCTGTTCGTTGATGTCCGATTCTTCATCAAACTTAAAGACGTGCTCACCAGTTTAGGGCAGGTTCATCCTAATACAGCAAGATCCGACATTGAATATTTGAATGCTGAACGAGGCGAGAACCCGATCTAATAGTTTCCACGCCGTGAAGGGCAACGTCGTTAGGCAGCGAAATTACCTCGAGGGTCGAGATCACGCCGTTTGAAACTCTCACGATCGATTGATTGACTTGACTCAGGCTGGAAAGGGCGTGGTGAGCTTTGGAAGCAGGATCATGAGGCCACGATGCACAGGTATCGTCACGAAATAGTACATGCCATTCTTCTGGACCGTTGGCCGTTACAGCAAAAGCGGAGATGAAAAGATAAGGAGTGGGACTTGCTTGCATTCCAGCGTGTGTACGTACACAAGTCAGATGAGTCATCATGCCACGGGCGCAGTGTGATGTTCCGAAAACAGAAGGGGGGACTAGATCCGGTTCGCGCAAACAACGCCAAATAGAGGCCTGAGCAATGGATAAAAAGCCGGTGCGGCCTATCTGTCAAGTCCCCCATAGTAACTTAGTGTTACCAAGAACTTCTACATCTAAATCATGAACACCGTGCGTAGCTTTCTTGATTCACTCAAAACGATCCGGATGTTAACCAAGCGTACAGATCACATCTATCCCAGTGAACCAGAACGGCGCCTGCGGAAACAGTTCTTGCAGCTGTGGTGCATCGTGCGTGTTGTTGCGCAATGTCCTAGATTCTTATTTGACTTCCTTGTTAGGTGCCAATGCAAAGCTGGAGAATGCAAATGCTGAGCGCTGAGCGTTGTTGCGTTGCAACGAGACTTGGGCAGCGGCAGTACTGTAGTACTGTGCAGTGACGCTTGGGTCGGAGTGTACTTTTGTTGTGTGTGTACAAACGACTGTTGGAAATAATGACGTGAGCATCATCTTGGGTCCCGACAGACGTGAGATCTTGAGATATCATGCTCGGCGACGGTAACTCGCAGGCTGCGTACTTGGCATGTGCGTTGTATTCGGTGTTGTGATCCGACATGTTCTTGCAGTGAAGAAAGAGGTAAGTTAACTTCTAGTAAACTGGTGGAGCTGGTCCTGATTGCTGCATTTAATCTGCCATCGCAGCAGCGAGCCGTGTACCATGCGAGGACTTGTGAAGCGAGCACGCTCCCGACGCCCTGGAACGAAATGGCGTAATCAACGTCTCACTCTATACTCAAGGCGGGTCCTAACCATGTCGAGCTTGACGCGGCAAACGAGTCGACATGTCTCTTGCCCGGAGACGACGAGGAAGCCATCTCCTCCAAAATCCCCAATCCCAATCCCAACAGCAAGCCGACACCAATGCCCCTCCCAATAGCCCAACTCGGTGCCTTCATTGCAGTCCGCATCGTCAACCCCATTACGTACCAGTACTTGCAGTTATCGTAACATATTTCCCTACACCAACCAGTTGCTCGCTGATCCGCGGATCGCCGAACCTGATCAGGTTGGGTTTTATAGTAGATTAGTCGTACGCATAGACTCTTCGGATGCGAGGGTGTTTCTGTTGACACCCCACCCCTACTTCGCGCCATGATGGATGAACGACAGGAGACCGTCTACAGCACATCACTTGATCAACAGTGCTGAACATGGACGTCTGGACGTCAAGTCGTCAGTGTGTCAGAAGGAAGTCGTTTTGATTTCAAGAACCGCTACAGTATGCTCTGGTGCAAGGACTCGCTATACTCCCTTTGTTTCATATAAACCGACATCGATAGAAGGAGTACTGTTGGGGGGAATGAGGATCGCGAGGGGGGTCAGTTGTTCCATAAGGCTGTACTGGAGTGGCTCAGCGGGCTGTGAGACTCGAAAGTGATTCGCCAGTCGTGAGTTCATCTGGAATATCACGACCGGCGAATCGCTCACAATCAACACAAATTTGCTGAATTCTAACCGTGTTGGCAGTGTCAGAAAGAGTGTTGAATGTGGCGCTGCTACATCTCTGGTGGAAGTATCTGGGATGATAGCGGGAGAGGGTTGGGATAGCAAACTCGTTCCCATTTATAAGCAAAAATCGATTCTCACGGTTGTATGGTGTTGTTTGTAGTAGGGTTTATCAGTTGAGTGTCAATCTATCAATCGGTTGTCCATTCTGTATCACAACCAAGTTCTTGTTCATTCATATAAAAACACCCTGCTATTCTCAGAGCTTGTAAACCAGTCCCAAGTCGTTGAAAATCCCCTCTAGATATCTTTCTGGAGTCAGGGAATCGCGCCTTGGCGCCGCTACTGATTCATGTAACTTATGTGTCGCGTCAGCGGTGTGCCATGCCGCAGAAGCACGCGGCACTGGCATATCTCCTCAATGGTAGCTTCGTACTTGGTACGTTCCTTGGATGAAATAAATTCCACGCGTCGTCACCGCACGACGCGTTCTAGAGTATGACCCACGCGCGTGCCTTCTAATAGGCGGATCGAATTAGAGATTCGGACGCCGGTATCGATGATCTAACTTTGACCCCACACGACGTGAACACGCGGCGAGGACTATTTTATTCCAGGCGTACTATGCGTGCTCACGCTTACGACTCACACCATGTCCATGTCCGGGGCGAGTACCATCCAAAACGCTTCCGGCGAACCAGACGAGTCGACACGGCTCCTACCCGGCGCCGAGCGTGGAGGCGGCTCTGCGTCGTCTCAAGCCAGTGCCCCAACGCCCCTCCCCAAAGCCCAGCTCGGTGCCCTCACCGCCGTCCGCATCATTGATCCCATCGCCTATACTCAGATCTTTCCGTACATCAACCAACTCCTCGCCGATCTGCACATCGCCGCACCAGAACAAGTCGGGTTTTACAGTGGGTTCATCGTGAGTACGGATCGAATCCTGCAGGCGCGCGTACGTGTGTTGTGCTGACGAGCACGGCGACGTTGTTACGAGTATTTAGGAGAGCGCGTATTCGCTCGCGCAGGTGTTTTCGGTGTACCAGTGGGGTAGATTATCGGGTATGTAGGTTACAGAACCGTGAGCGTAGCCCTTTCCGTTCCTGACATGATCCGTCGCTCGAAAAGACATCGTTGGTCGGCGTCCCGTCGTGATATTCGGTCTCGTCGGCATCGCGGTGGCGACAATCGCCTTTGGCTGGTCGACGTCGCTCGTCACTATCCTTGCATCACGGTTCCTCGGTCGGTTTTTTCGTCCCTCGGTCACTGTCGTCCAGGATTCAATTCATAATGGCTACTCTAGGTGGATTGGTAGCAGGAAACATTGCCGTCCTCCACTCGATGTTGGTCGAGATCACCGATGACACCAATCAAAACATTGCTGTGCCGATATACAGCCTCTCCTGGTCGACGGGCACTGTCGTCGGGTGCATTCGTTTCGTTTTGTCTTGCGTGACTGGAAGTTGACTCTTAAGATATCGTAGACCGCTCATTGGTGGGACGTTTGCGAATGCTGCGACACGGTACCCCAAATATTTTTCATGGCCTGTTTTCGTGGACCATCCCTATCTTCCGCCTTGTGTCGTTAGCGCTGTGTGTGCGCTCCTGGGAATGGGGTTGGGGTATTTGCTCATAGAAGAGGTCTGTGCGAGAGAAGGCTGTAGCAATAACATACGCTGACTTGTTCACCCTCGTTCCAACAGACACTTCCAAGTAAACGAAAGGGTGCTACGAGCGGCGTTCCCGGTAGCACGCGACTTTCCGCCTCAGATA
Organism: Boletus sensibilis; assembly: GCA_038092655.1. Classification (NCBI taxonomy): domain Eukaryota; kingdom Fungi; phylum Basidiomycota; class Agaricomycetes; order Boletales; family Boletaceae; genus Boletus; species Boletus sensibilis. The sequence goes on along the minus strand of JBBPQU010000283.1, from coordinate 13,676 downwards.
CAGACCCAGGTTCAGCTGAGGCTGGATCTGCGAGTGCGAAAGCACTCCTCGCGATACCCGCCCTACGAGCGTTGACGCTCTCCGGACTCGCGCTGAGCTTCCTGAGCTCCGCGTTCGACGTCGTCTTTACACTCTTTTGCTACACGCCTGTCGACGCGGGCGGTTTGGGGCTTCAGGTGAGTATCCCCTTGCGTCGGATCCTCGTGTGAGGCACGTCCGCGACTTCCACCTCTCGTTGCCACGCCTCGGTGGATCTTTTTTTAATGTTTACTTTCTAATTTCTACTCTCTTGTTCCCAACATGTTTGACAGCCCTCGACCATTGGCAACTTCCTCGCCTTTGCCGGTACGTTCGCCGTCCTCCTCCGACTCCTCGTCATGCCCTACATCCTACGCCGATTTGACTACGCCACGACGTACAACACGTGTATGTATCTCTGGCCTGTCACGTTTGCATTTCTGCCATTGTTCAATGCACTTGCGCTTGCGCGTTCGCCTGCGCATTCCGAGACGTCGCCTGGGACCGGGATCGGGACCTCGACGACCGCCGAGGTCGGCATCTGGATCGGCCTCGCTCTCATTCTCACATTGTCCAAAGTCGCAGCGATCCCGTATAGCATCACGATGCTCCTTATTAAACGACACGCTCCCATGGCTGGGTCCGCGCCGGCGTCTATGAGCATATCCGGGACCGGCTCCGGATTCCGTTCCATGTCTATACCAGGCATATCTGGAGCTGGGCGTGCGACTGCGACACGGACGGGGACAGGATCAGCCCTCGGCCGAAGCAACGGTCTCGTTCAACTCGCCATGTGCCTCGGACGCGCTGTCGGTCCTGTTGTCGTCAGTGTGCTCTTTACGGCGCTGAATGGGTCGACGTGGGCGAGACGGTGGGGTATCGGGTGGGTTTGGTCGGTTGTCATGGTGTGTTTTGCTGTGGTGGGGGCGAGGGTGACGAGGGGGATTCGATGAGTGTGGGTATGGCAAGTGTGTAGGTATGCAAGCCTGAGGCCTGAGGTGTGATCGGTCGGATGGTACGTGTGGTTCGGAGCTTGGACGGCGAGACGGGGTTCTTTGATGATTCAGATATCTCGCGTCGTGTCCCCCATGAATAGATGTCCCTCTGTCACCCTTGTCGTCATTCAAGGAGTGTTCCAACAGGACGAGCCTCGGCAATGACGCACTGATCATACGTTGGAAGGTAAGTCTCACCTGAACGCGGACGCCAAGTATGGGACAACCCACAAACGACGACAAAGGTGGTAACAGGATCAGATTGGATGAGCCACCCTGCTTTGAGAGCGTACACCATACATAAACACAAAGGATCCCCGCCAATCCACGGACCTCCATCCACCTGCTCACACTAAGAATACACCCATGGCGGGAACCAAGAAGAAAAGAAAATGAGGAGAAACATATGGTTATTGGGTACGGCTGAAACGAAAGCCAGCTGCACGCTTAGCATTTAGTGCTTGCAGTCACTGCACTTGCAGGTGCAACTAGAAAGAATTTTTTTAAAAAGAGGTGAGTCGGGAGATCAACGACGTGGTTCGCCGGTTGGCGAGGAGATGGAGACATACGTAGAGGCGCAGTTGCAAGCGTTGGTGCCGGAGCAGCACGCCTCGTTAACGGGGATGGAGATGACCTGCAAGAACGCCCAACGCGTCCATCAGCCATCGCGTCGTCAAAACAGGCCATCACTCACGGTCTGCATGATGCTGTGCGTGAGGATGATAGAATGAGTTGCTTGGATGTGGATCGGCTGGAGAATGAGTACGTCCCAGAGCAGGGGGATTTTATACCTCTCGCAGACCCCTATTTGGTGTTATTTACGACGTCCTGCAAAGGCGATATCTTGCTCCCTTCTTGTTCCGTCGGACGACCCCAGCGGAAACCAAATCAGGATGTATTGGATACAGGAAGCAGATGGTGACCATAATTTTTGCTTGTTTCGTTGTTCCTCAGATAGAGATCCAAGGAAGAGGAAAAGAGCTGGAAAATAAAAGAAAAAGAAACAAAGAACAAGAGAGAAAAGGGCAGCGAGGCGTTGTGGTCCCCGGCGAGTACCCCGCGATACGGCGGTTTACGGTTATCGATGATCTTGGGTGCGGACGCTGTGAGCGTCGAACCGATAGCTAGCTGACCCAGATCCTCATCCGTTCCTCCGGATACCTTGTCCCTGGGTGTGCGATCCTATTTTTGTCAGGCCCTTCTGGTGACTTATTCCCACAGGATCATCTCTGTCCAACGACGATCAGAAGAACCAAGGGTCCACCCGTCTGCCACTGTGATATCGATGAAAGACCGTCTATGCGCAAAACCTTATAGCACCGAATCTAAACTTTTGGGGGAGATATATTGAAACGTCGATAAGGACTTCCCCACGGCAATTTAGAGGTATTGATGGAAAGCACATACCACCAAGCACCCGAGAGTGGAGTTGTCTGTCACCATTCGAAACTTGTGACTTGTTCCCTTGGCATCGTTTAACTAGAAATGCGTAAATGAGCACGGCAGATGTGCTGTCATCACTCTATGTCTGCGTGCATCAGATCGGTTGATGTGATGGAGGCGCAGATGATGAAGATCCAGGAAACACCCGAACCGAGTCCGTCCACCTGATATATGGTGTATACACAACACCCTTTGAGAAGTACCAACGGGAATGAAGAAGACACCACGACAGCAGGCCTCTATTGGATCAGAGACTCCACAGGCCTAACCCTAAGTGGGGACCCTGTGGATAAGTGGAGGCGCGTGATTTCATGAAGGAGCTGCACCGGGCGGAAAATTGCGGCGACGTGTGGGTGTGCTGCACACAAGTAGACTTCCAGATTCGTTGCTGCGGTCCCTGTGATGTGGCAGATGACACGCCATTGTTAGGATGGCTGGTTGATAGTTGGGGCGTAAAGAGACATGACAACGAAGTAGGTGTGATGGCCCATCAGACAGTACGTCATTCGTGGAGTCGAGTCTCGAATAGCTTGTGAACCATCGAACAACATCGTGCACGATAGGGAATTGGTATTCCTCCGACACGTTTGCCAACAAGCGCCGCGTACTTCGTACCCAGTCTGAGGTGTAAAGGTCGCCTCAGCCATCTTTGTTGGACCCCTTGGTGGAAAAACGTCGACAGCGTCGAGCGAACACGCAGAGCCTTCCAAAATAGGAAGCAGCCTGTCGTCTTCATGTCAACATCCGGAGGCCTGTGATGGTTCGCCCTTCCAATGACAGTCTCTAGTCCAGGGAATGGTCGTCCGCAAACAATCCTAGGCAACAAGGTGAGCGACGTTGAAGGGCCAAGCCCGGGAGGTGTTTCGGAAGACCTGGCCATATGATACGATCCGTATATGGAATCAACGGTGGCGAATCGCAATGACTGCGCCATGTCTTTTGGAGAGTATGAGTCGGACCAGCCTTGGGGTATCCAGAACTCTTGGGTGGGAGCGCAAGGTAAGAGTCACACTGACTCGGAGTCCTTCTACACTCACAGGATCATGCCGATGTGCACTCTCCACCCACTTTAGGCACAGTCGTTGGCCTGGCAGTTCCAGACGGAGAGAAAAGACTGGAACGAACGTCCCAGCAGGTCGGGGAGAGAAAAGTCAAAGCAGCGTGGTCGTCAAGAAGTTTTCATCGTTATATGGGTTCGACCGGGGGGGTACCCTCACAGTCGTCGTCACGAGGTGATCACGACCTATGATAAAGCGTCCATTCGCTGAATGTTTGATTAGGAGATAATGGTGACATACGACGTAGATTGATTGCCCAGCAGTCGTTAAAACTCGCATGTAAGAAGAGTGAACAGATATTGAGAAATTTTTTGAGAAAAACCTACCAGCACAGAAAACATTCCACGGTGCCGATCAGAAATATATCCAATCATAATCCTTCCGTGTCTCATCCATGCATTCCTCACCGGGCTATTCTCCTTGCGCCCAAGGACCTCCTCCAACGGGCTGTCCGCTCTCTCTTCTCCCTTACCTCTTGATGCATTATCACATAATATGGGGGTTATGTCCAAAATTCGTCACGTGCAACTCTGAATTTGGAAGGATGGGCCTCCAACATCCTTGATTTTTTTCCAGTTGCTACATCCAAATTGTATGAGGTAGCAGCGGTCGTAGTCAAGAGGTGAGATATTCGGAATAACCAGTAGTGGAATACCTCGTGCTGTATGACATATGAAGTACAACAAGTGAAAAGCGGAAAAAACAAAAGAATATCCATTATAGTCGAGATTTTCAGCCTTCGTGGAAAGATCACATCGTAACCTAGGGACATTAGTAGAAGGAGCACGAGCAGATGCACTTACCAAGTCATACGATCGTCTCGAGGCGATATTGGAAAACTCGGAGAAATGATATCGGATATATGTAGGGAAGTGTTCTAGCAATGCAAAACGCGAGCACAACGGTGCTGGAGTGGACCGAAGGCGACTGCACGCACAGGCATAGCAGCCTGAGCCACACTGAGCGAGAGCGGAGCAGCGAACCGTGCCTTACTACCTTACTCAGACACCGCTCACTTCGAGGTCGGACCAATTCATTAATGTTTTCCACACACGCGGGTCTCCGAGTTTGGATAAGATGGCGCTCTTTGATTAATTTGTTTATCTACCGTCGTTTACCTCAACTAAGTATTCAAATATTCAACTGTCGGTCGCGTTGCAGAATCCACAGGACTAGACAGCTCCCAGTCATTCTTGTCGCGGTTCAAGACATATTCCAATAGGACGAGGCAATGACGCGTCGAATCGTACGCCAGAAGTAAAGGCTCACCGGAACACCGACGGCAAGTATGGAACAACCCACAAAGGACGACAAAGGTGGTAACAGAATCAGATTGGATAAGCCACCCTGGATCTGACAGCATACACCGTACATAGACACAAGGGATCCCCGCCATTCCACGGACACCGCCCGCGCTCTTGCACGGACCCCCATCCGCCCACTCACACACTGAGAATACACCCATGGCGGGAACCGAGAATGAAAGAAAAGGGAGAGGGGAAACATTTGGTTATTGGGGGCTGCGCGCTTGGCGTTTAGTGCTTGCAGTCACTGCACTTGCAGGTGCAACTACATCGAGAAAAAGAAGCGAGGTGGGCGATCAACGACGTGGTTCGCCGGTGGGCGAGGAAATGAAGACATACGTAGAGGTGCAGTTGCAAGCGTCGGCGCCGGAGCAGCACGCCTCGTTAACGGGAATGGAGATGACCTGCAATAACGACGCCCAACGCGTCCATCAGCCATCGCGTCGTTGATAGCGCCCAAAGAAACCAGGCCATCACTCACAGTCTGCATGATGTTGTACGTGTGGATGATAGAACAAGTTGCTTGGATGTGTATCGACTAGAGAATGAGTACGTCCTAGAGCGGGGGGGATTTTATACCTCTCGCAGACCCCTATTTGGTGTTATTTACGACACTCCTGCAAAGGCGATATCTCGTCCGGATATTCTGGAGATCAGGTCGGCAGATGCAGTGTATGGAGCATCTCTCACCCCCACGGGACTTTTCCCCTTCTTGTTCCGTCAGACAACCCCAGCGTGATAACGACCATCATTGTTTCTGGTTTCATTGTTATTCATAGAGAGATCCGAGGAAGAGGGAAAGAGCTAGAAAGAAAATAGAATAAACAAACACAAAGAACGGAAAGGGGAGGAAAAGGCGATGAGGCGTTGCGATACCCGCCGAGTAGAACGCGATACGTCGATTTGGGGTTACCAATGATCTCGCGTGCTCGCGCACAGCCCTCGGACCGATAGCCAGCTAACCCGGATCCTCATCCGTGTGTCGGTGTTCCTGCGGATACCTTGTCCGTGTGACCCTATTTCCGTCAGGCCCTTCCGATGACTCGCCCAACAGGATCAGAAAAACCAATATACAGATGAAAGACCGTCCATGTGTGAAACTTTACAGCATCAAATCTTTTTTCGGGGGGGGAAACATTCGAACATTGACGAGCACTGCCTCATGGCGATTTAGAGGCATCGAGGGAAATCCCATTCCACCAAGTACCCGAGAGCGTGGAGCTGTCTGCCACCATCCGAAACTTGTGACTCGTCCCCCGGGCATCGTTTAACCAAAAATGCGGAAATGAGTATGGCAGACGTGCTGTCATTGCTCCACGTCTGCGTGCATCAGATCGGTCGGGGTGATTTCTCATATATCCATTTTTAAAGCCTATTCGAGGGGATGTGGAACCGCCCGAACCAAGTCCATCGTGTACGAGAACACCCTAGGAGCAGCGCTAATCGGGATGAAGAAGACACAATGCCAGCAGGCTGCCATCGGGTCAGGCACTCCACAGCTCCAACGGCCCTGAGTAGAGTCACCAGTTGCACAAGTAGAGCCTAGACTTCCAAATTCGTCTTGCTTGGGTCCCTGTCCTGTGGCAGATGGCATGCTATTGTTGGGATGGCTGGTTGATAGTTGAGGCGTAAAGAGACAAGACTCCCGCAAGGCGTGTGTGATGGCCCATCACGTCATTCGTGGAGTCGAGTGTCGAATACATTAGTGACCGTGGTGCGCCGTTGTGAACCATTAAACAATACCGCGCATGATAGGGAACTCGTGTTTCTCCTGACACGTCTGCCACCATGCACCACGTACTTCGTACCCAGTCTGAGGTGTAAAGGTCGCCTAAGCCATCTCCGTTGGACCCCTTGACGGAAGAACGTTGACAGCGTCGAGCGAAAACGCAGAGCCTGCCAAAAATAGAGAGAAGCCTGCGTTGTCCTCCTGGCAACATCCAGAGGGGGATGTTCCCGCCCTCCACAGTGACAGTGTCCAGGCCAGGGTATGGTTGTCCCAACGCGAACGATGCTAGGCAACAAGGCGAGCAACCTTCCATGGCCAAACAACGGTAAGATGTTTCGGAAGACCCGGGTATAGATTCATACATGGAATCGACGATGGCGAATTGCGACGACTCCGCCGTGTTTCTGGAGTGTGGACGTTGAACCAGCCTTGGTGTAGTAGCAGAGAGCTCCAGAGAGGGCTGTGGTCGCTGCCACTGGTCAGATTGCAGGGTAAGAGTCACATGGACTCATCCTACACACGAGATCATGCCTATGTGCACCTTGCCTCAGGCACAGACGTTGACCTGGCCATTCCAGAGAAAGAGAAAGACTGGAACAAACGCTCCAGCGGGTTTGGGGAGAGAAGTGAACGTCCAAGCAACGCGGTCGTCTGAGGCTCTGGGTTATATGGGTTCGACCGGGGGGTACCCTCACAGTCGCCGTCACGGGGGATCACAGTGACCATAAAACTTCCATTCGCTAAATGTTTGATTAGGAGATAATGGCGACATACGACGCAGACCGATTGCCCAGCAGTCGTTAGAACTTGGAGCACTTATAACGAGTGAGCGAATACAGAGCGTCGTCCTTTCATCTCGTATGCCAACTTCTCCGTACCTTCCTGCCTCTCCGCCTTGTCCAACTTGCTGTTGTTTCAAGCACTGTCGAGCTACTCTGGGTAGGTCTCCTTCATCCGTTCGCTTCGAGCATCCGCAGATGTCTTCTAACATGTTTTGAAGTGTTTTGATCCCTAGTCCTGGCGTCATCCACTCCCTCAGGCCGTCTGAGTCCAGACATGTCCGTTTCACTGGCGGGTCTATCCGACGTTATGGCTCGCACATCCTTCCCTCGGGCGTTCGTTCGCTCATCGCACTAATTTGTCGGGTGGTTTGCATGGCTTAGGTATGTTCTCTGGTGTGCTAAGCGTTCGTTCTGGTGGCTGACTAGTCTTGTCTGTAGCCAGCAATCACAATGCAAGTTTTGGTGAGTTGCTGCTGATGTCGTTCATTTTGTTTACGCGCACGGACGACATGCGCATCTGCATGCGTTAGGCTGAGGGAAGTGGGCGAGCAAAGATGTTGGAGTGAGTCAGTGGGAGGGCTAGGTAAGGAAATGAAGTGGACAAATGAATCGGAACGATGCAATGTGTACAAACGCGAGCGGTTTACTAGTATGTTCGCGTCTATAGCGGTGAAGGGATATAGATGATCTATCTCGATATTCTCCGGGAACTGCAGCGGTAAAATCCTGCAGGGCTTCCAGTTACTAACTAATCTCAGAGACCTTCCGGCCGACACTGAAGACGACTACATTGGCAGTGTAGAGGGAATGGTTGTGGTCTCCATGTATTTATTCTCATCCTTCCCTTTTCGACAAGTCTGACTTATTGTTCCTCTTCCTGTTGGGAGAAGAACACCTCCTTGCATTGAACGAGTTGGATGCGAGTGCGTTGACGCTGATGAGAACCCACTGGATCTTCCGCCGCTCCCTGTCACTGCATTCTTTCGTCACGAGGAGGATTCAGACGAGGCTGACATGTAATGTATTTTCTTTTTGCTGCTTTTCACTCTTTATACCTCATATATCATACAGTACGAGATGCTACCTCACCATTGGTTATTCGAATGTTTCACCTCTTGCATACGACTGCCCAAACATTGCCACATAATATAACCTGAATGTAGCAACTGGAAACTCTAGGGTATTTGAGGTCCCGTTTTCATATCATTCCAAATTCAGAATTGCACATTCATGAGCCAAGCAGGCGGCTTTGAAAATACACGCCCAACTATTCGGCTGTCTGTCGTGCTGCAAAACCCATCGGACTAAACGACTCTTACTTACCCCTTGTCGTCATTCCAGGAACGTTCCAGTAGGACGAAGCAATGACGCGTCGAATCGTACGCTAGAAGGAAAGGCTGACCGGAACACCGACGGCAAGTATGGAACAACCCACAAAGGACGACAAAGGTGGTAACAGAATCAGATTGGATGAGCCACCGGGCCCAGAGTACACCATATATAGACACAAAGGATCCCCGCCATTCCACGGATACCACCCGCGCTCTTGCACGGACCCCATCTGCCCACTCACACACTAAGAATACACCCATGGCGGGAACCAAGAACGAAAGAAAAGAGGGAGGAGAAACATTTGGTTATTGGCGGTTGCGCGCTTGGCGTTTAGTGCTTGCAGTCACTGCACTTGCAGGTGCAACTACATCGAGAAAAAGGAGAAAGAAAAAGCGAGGCGGGCGATCAGCAACGAGGTTCGCCAGTGGGCGAGGAAATGAAGACATACGTAGAGGTGCAGTTGCAAGCGTCGGCGCCGGAGCAGCACGCCTCGTTAACGGGGATGGAGATGACCTGCAATAACGCCGCCCATTGACAACGCGTCCATCAGCCATCGCGTCGTCGATAGCGCCCGAAGAAAACAGGCCATCACTTACAGTCTGCATGATGCTGTATGTGTGGATGATAGAAAGAGTTGCTTGGATGTATATCGGCTGGAGAATGAGTACGTCCCAAAGCAGGGGGAGGGATTTTATACCTCTCGCAGACCCCTATTTGGTGTTATTTACGACACTCCTGCAAAGGCGATATCTCGTCAGGATATTCTGGAGATCAGGTCTGCGGACGCAGTGTGTGGAGCATCTCTCACCCCCACGGGACTTTTCCCTTTCTTGTTCCGTCAGACAACCCCAGTGTAAGCCAAAACGGGATGTGATGACGACCATCATTGTTTCTTCTTTCATTGTTATTCATGGAGAGATCCGAGGAAGAGGGAAAGAACTAGAAAGAAGATAGAATAAACAAACAAATAACAAAAAGAGGCGAAAAAGGCGATGAGGTGTTGCAATCCCCGGCGAGTCCGGGACAAGGTATCCGGAGGAACACCGAAACGCGGACGAGGATCCGGGTTAGCTGGCTATCGGTCCAAGCACTACGCGGGCGGACGCGAGATCATCGATAAATCGATAACCCCAAACCGACGTATCGCGTTGTGGTGGATCATCCTATTTCCATCAGGCCCCTTCGGTGGCTCGTCCAACAGAAGCAAGGGTCCATAGCTTAAGCTTACACCCTACAGCACCGAATCTAAACCTTTTTGGGGGAAACACTCGAACATTGATAAGCACTGCCCCACGGCGATTTAGAAGCATCGAGGGAAAGCCCGGCCGGATCGCGGTGGTAAAGCCCATGCCACCATTCGAAACATCTGACTCGTCCTCTTGGGCATCGTTTAACCAGATATGCGTAAATAAGCACGGCGGGAGAGCTGTCATCGCTCCACGTCTGCGTGCATCAGATCTGTGGGGCGATGGTTTCTCATGTCGCCATTTTTAAAGTCCTATTCGAGGGGGTGCAGATGAAGAAGAATCCAGGAACCACTTGAACTAAGTTCACCTAATATGGTGTGTACGAGAACACCCCAGAAAAAGCACCGACGGGAATGAAGAAGACACCATGACGGAAGGTCGCCATTGGATCAGATACTGAACAGGCCCGATGTCCCTGAGTGGAGTCACCAGGTGGACAATAGAGCCTCGCGCGTGATTCCATGAGAGAACTACACCGGGCGGGAGATGTGCGGCGACACGTGCACATGCTGCAGATAAGTAGACTTCCAGATTTATCTTGCTGTTGGCCCTGCCCCGTGGTAGATGACATGCTATCGATGGGATGGCTGGTTGATGGTCGGGGCATAAGAAGACAAGGCCGCGAGATATGTGTGATGCATGATTGCGCATCATGTCATCCGTAGAGTCGAGTCACGAAATCGCGGAACACCGTTGTGAACTATCAACATCGCGCATGATAGAGAACTTGTGTTTCTCCTGACACGTCTGCCACCAGGCGCCACGTTCTTCATACCCAGCCTGAGGTGTAAAGGTTGCCTAGGCCATCTCCGTTGGATCCCTTGATGGAAGAACATCGAACAGCCCATCGAGCGAACCCGCAGCGCTACAGCACGCGCACAGAGCCTGCCAAAAATAGAAAGTTGAAGCCTGGCGTCATCCCTCTTTCACATCCAGAGGGGGATGGTTTCTAGTGAGAGACTATGTCCAGTCCAGGGAATGGTCGTCCCCAACGCTATGCAACAAGGCGAGTGACGTTACAAGCCCGAACCCGGGAAGCTTTTCGGAAGACCTGGCCATAGGATACGATCCGTATATGGAATGGACGATGGCGAAGCGCGACGACTCCGCCATGTTTCTGGAGTGTGGTCGTGGAACCAACCTTGGGGTAGCAGAGCGCTCCAGAGAGGAATGTGGTCGGATTGCATGGTGAGAGTCACATGGACTCATCCTATACACACAGGATCATGCCTATGGCGCCCTGCACCCATGTGAGGCATAGACGTTGACCTGGCCATTCCAGAGAAAAAAGACTGGAACGAATGTCCCAACGGGTTTGGGGAGAGAAATGGACATCAAAACAGCGTGGACATCTGAGGCTCTGGGTTATATGGGTCGACCGGGGGGGTACCCTCACAGTCGTCGTCACGAGGTGATCGTGACCATAAAGCTTCCATTCGCTAAATGTTTAATTAGGAGATAATGGCGACATACGACGTAGACCGATCGCAATTGCCCAGCAGTCATTAAAACTTGGAGCACATATAAAGAGGGAACGAATACAGAAAAAAAAAATCGAGGAAAACAGAAAACATTACATACGACGTCCAAATGATCGTGTTGTCATCCTAACTGCAATGTTCTGCTTCCTCCCGAGGACCTCCTTACTGCTACTAGTAAACTGGCTGCTCTCTTCCAATCTACACCTAGTCTCATGTCGATAGACCAGACACTGCAAATCTGAACTCAGCGCTTTTGCAAATTAGGTACAGTCTTTGATGAATCTGACTCTCTAGCAAATTATTCGGTTGTCGATCGCGCCGACTAGATGTCTCTCGGTCACCCTTTCAGTCTCTCGAGATCCATTCCAGTAGGACAAGGCAAGGACGCGTTGATCGTACGTTGGAAGGAAAGCCTCACCTGACGACGGACGGAAAGTACGGAACAAGCCACAAATGACAATGCGGTAACATGATCTGCAGGTTGGATGAGCCACCCTGCATCTAACAAGGTACACCATACGTAGACACAAAGGATCCCCGAAATTCCATCTGCACTGCCCGCGCATGGACCCCCATCCACCTACTCACACTAAGAATACATCTACGGCGGGAACCGAGAATAAGAGGAACAGGAAAGGTGAAACAAGTGGTTATTGGATTGTATGGGTGAAACGAACGCCAGCTGCACGTTTGCATTTAGTGCTTGCAATCACCACACTTGCAGCTGCAACTGGGAAAATGCGAGGCCGGCGATCAACGACGTGGTTCGATGGTGGGCGAGGAATCGGAGACGTACGTAGAGGTACAGTTGCAAGTCTTGGAGCTGGAGCAGCAGTTCTCGTTAACGGGAGCGGAGATGACCTGCAAGAACGCAGCCCAATGCGTTCATCAGGCATCGTGTCGTCGACAGCGCACGAAAGAAACAGGCCATCACTCACGGTCTGCATGATGCTGTACGCGAGGATGATAGAACGAGTTGTATCGACTGGAGAATGAGTACGTCCCAGAGCAGGAGGAGGGAATTTATACCTATCGCAGACCCCTATTTGGTGTTATGTACGACACTCCTGCAAAGGCGATATCTCGTCCGAGGTGTTCTGGAGATGGTGCGGAGATCAGATTGACAGCCGCCGAGTGTGGCGCATCTGTCACCCTACCTGGCCACTATGCGGTGATTCACTCCCTTCTTGTTCCGTCAGACGGTGACCCGAGCGTAAAACAGAACTGGAAAAATAAATTGGAAAAATAAATAAAAAAGAACAAGAGGTGTGAAAAAGGTGATGAGGGGTTGCGGTCCCGCCGAGTATGACGCGATATGGGGTTATCGATGATTTTGCGTGCGCGTGCAGTCGTTGGACCGATAGTCAGCTGAACTAAATCTTCGTCCGTGTGTCGGTGTTCTTCCGAATCTTGTCCCTGGGGTGACCCCATTTCCGTCACCCTTCTGGTGACCTACTCACCTTGCCCAACGAGGATCAGGAGAACCTGTCTGCCACCGTGATACCGATGAAAGACCGTCCATGCTGAATTTCAACCTTACAACAGTAATTCCAAAACTTTTGGGGGAGAAACGTTCGGACGTTGATAAGCACTGCCCCACGGCGATTTAGAGGCATCGATGGAATACACAGCCAGACTGTGGTGGTAAAGCCCATGCCACCAAGGACCCGATAAAGTGGAGTTGTCTGTCACCATTTGAAACTTCTGACTCGTCTCCTGATTATCGTTTAACCAGGAATGCGTAAACGAGCACGGCGCGCGTACTATCATCGCTCCGTGTCTCCGTGCATCAATTTGGTCGGGGTGGTTTCTCATGTCGCCATTTTTTAAACCCTATTCGAGAGGGCGGAGATGAAGAAGCACCAACGGGGATGAAGACGCCACAATAGCAGGCTCCCATCGCATCAGATACACTGGCCCAACATCCCTGAGTGGAGTCACTGGGTGAACAAGTAGAGGTGCGTCATTCCATGACAAACCTACGCCGGGCGGAAGATGTGCGGCGACGCATGCGCGTGCAGCAGACAAGTGGACATCCAGATCCATCTCGTTGTTGGCCCTGTCCTGTGGCAGATGACATCCTATTAAGTTGCGATGGCCTGTTAATAGTTGTGGTGTAAAGAGGTAACATGTGTGATGGCTCACCAGACTGGACGTCATCCGTGGAGTCGATTCCCGAATAGACTATTGACAGCGGAACACCGTTGTGAACCATCGATCAACATCGCGCACCATATGGATCTGGTACCCCCCCTGAAACGTCTGCCAACAAGCGCCACGTACTTCG
>JBBPQU010000282.1:0-26549 GCA_038092655.1 Boletus sensibilis | reverse complement strand
GACACTCATCCCTGACTGTCACCAGTGGAACTCGGTCTCGTGATTGGCAAAGGTGGTCGTGACATATCACAGGACGCTGCTGAATCTCACATTGCTGGATACGGTGGGCAGGATTCCGACCGAGCCTGGAGTGATGCTGATCGTTCATTTCTAGCTTTGGCGGTCGACATGACGGCACGTAACATGCAAGAGGAAGTAAAGAAGAAAGGCCTTCCCTGGTCCGCAGTGAAAGGCTTTGATACCTTCACTCCCATAGGGTCGGTCTATCCCTCTGTACACCGTCTCCGTAGCTGACACCCTGTACTCAGGAAATTCATACCAAAGTCGTCAATCTCGGATGCCCACGACCTCAGGCTCGCCCTCAAGGTAACGTACCCGGACCCACACGTAAAGGTTCAGCAACTCACTACACGTGTCCCTTGTCAGATCAATGGTGCAGTCAAACAGGATGGTACCACCGGGGACATGATTTTCCGCATTCCGAGACTCATTGAACACATTTCTTCTATCATGGCATTGGAGGTTTGTCGTAGAAATGCTTTGGTGACCCGTTTTACTGACTGCACTTGAACTTCATTCTTACTAACAGGAGGGCGATCTCATCCTCACCGGGACTCCTTCAGGTGTCGGCCCGGTTACACCTGGTGACAACGTCGAATGTACATTGGCCGAGCCCAGCGGCAAGATTCTCGATCAGTTAACCTTCACAGCTGTCTCGAGGGATGGGGGTTATCTATTCAAGCTATAGTCTCAAGTGTACTCTCGTCCTCGCCTGTCAAATAAGTCACGAAATTATATGCCAAATGGTACAGTCGCGCAAGAACGGCAAACGCTGCTGGAGGTATACTACGATACATATGCTACTGGCTGTTGGACTTGACACAGTAAGGTGTCATGGCAGCCCGATTCCTTCAAGAGTCCCACGCTGGTTTCTTTTTTTCAAAGCGGTCATTAACTTCCTCCAGTGATATCGTTCGCAAGCCATTTTTTGGTCTGCTCCCGTTCGTGTGCCCAAAATCATCCCCTTCTGAGTCCCCCTCCGTCTCTGAGCCACTGGCAAACGTCCAGCTTCCGCCGGTGGGTGTGAGTTCGCCGTCCTTTGGGACGTCAGAGTCGCCGGAATGAAAATCACCGAAATCAAAGGAGTCGTCCGATGAATAGGAAGTGAATGACGACGACGTGAATGTAAATGGATCTGACGAGCCTGCTGCCGCCGAGTCAGAAAATGGACCAAAGCCGTCATCCTAACATCCGAAGTGTAAGCGAGCGACTGGTTTCAGTGAACGAGACGAACGTCATCATAGCTATTAACGCCAAACGGGTCATCCGAGAGTGCTTCCTGGAGAGCGCCGGAAGTAGAGGGATTGAAGGTATCCTGCAATTATTTCGTTCAGGCTCGGAGAACAAAGCCAGGTGATGGCGCTCACTTCAAACCCAGATGAACTCTGCCCATTGTTGTGTCGGCGAGCAGGTGGAGGTTTTCCAAGGTCGAACGTGGATTGCGTTAGCCACCCGCCGCCATCGTCTTCATCTTCGTCGTCGGACGCATCGGACGTGAGATATTCTCCTGCATGGAGCTCCTGCGTCAAGTAACGAGCAAACTGAAACACGAAACACGAAAGTAAGTAAAGGAAAGCATCTACACCAAGAACAGGCAGAATATACCTGCGGTGGACCAGTACCGTGGTCCTCATCATCTTCCATCGGTGCAGGGCCAAAGTCAGCACTTGTTTCTCGACTTGGTCGCGTAGTCGTAGTCCTTTTGAACTCCCCTTTCACCCCGCTTTCATTGGCCGGTACAGCCGCCGTTTTGACGTCCTCCTCATCCACTGCCCACCGACCTCCTGCACGTGGAGCGTTGTTGACGGCTGGTTTGCCACCACCAAGCAAGCTAGTGTCGCGTGTCTTGGTTTCTTTGTATCTTCCCGTCACGTAGTCATTCCATGCGGGCTGTGGCGCAAACCGTTCAATGATATGGCGTAAATCGAGTGGGAAATGTTCGAGGGCGGTGATGACGTCCTCCGCCATGAGCGTGAGGTGACCCATGTATCCCAGCCGCACACCTTTGGGCTTGGAGCTGAAAGATGCCGTCATTACACGGTGCAGCCGAATAGATTTGGATCTGAAGACTTGCCTTTCTGCATCATTTTGTTTTTGTCCGTCGACGATGCGTTGCATCAATCGGGCATCCCTGAACAGTGCGATGGTCAACTCGCGATTTAGACCGCCGTCAACCCTGCCTGTGAGGACTTGGTGGATGAAATCGTAAACGACGCTGTGCAGGAAGTTATTCCAAGGGAATTCGAAGAACAGGTCCTACAGTAAACAAGGTCAGACGAACCGAAACAAGCAAGGTGGGAGAATCCTTACCAATAGTGTCGACAATACAGACGAGTCCAAGAAGCACTGTTTCATCCCCTCGCCAACGGGAATTTCTGGCATCGCGCCCAAGTTGGTCGATCGTCGCGAATTTTGACGTGATGGAGTCGACGTCGCCTGCGAACTTGCCTCCCGCGGACTAGGACTGGCAGGACTCCGTTGGGAAGCAGTTTGCGTGGTGTGTTCTGAGGAAGACGGGCTTCGAGGGGTAGCCACTGTCGTTTGTAATTGCTCCGCCTGGGAATCATCTCCGCTGCGGAAATGACGTTTCGGAGATTCATCATCCATTACGATTTCCTCCATAGCATCGTCGTCTGAACTTCCTGGATCCTCGCTCATATCATCGTCCGAGTCCAAGAGGGGGGATGCGCGCGAAGGGTTCGTGACTGGGAGTTCCAAGGCCGGTTCAACCTCGTCGCGAGGCTCGTCAGAAGGCTCGCGTTCGCGTTCGTCCGATGAACCTAGCGCGATCACGCGAGCCAACGTCTCCAAAGCTGCAAGTCCACCTTGTAACCGACCCTCGTTATCGTAGAGGTTATCGTGTTCCGAGCAGCGGTTCAGGAGAGACATGTTCGAACAGTGGAGAAGTTCGGCGTATAATTCGCAAATTCGATACCGCTCGAACGTAAGAGGCCGAATGAGACCTACAGTAGTCGACACGGGCCCTTGCTGCATGGGCTAAACGTAAACCAATCATCGTAGGAGAACGTCAGGATGGACACACCAAAGATCGAGGTTGTCGTAGAAACTGTTGAAAGTCGAGTAGTCGCTCGCACATGATATCTAGCAGTGGTCCGAGATTGACAACTCCCATCCGGTCAACCATCTCCTTCATCGCTACCTCCAATGTTTCCCGTGCGTTCTCTGCACCCTGGAGCTGCTGTTGGACCTGTATCAGTCTATTCCGCAGCGTATGGAATAGATAAGGTTCAAAGTAGTCCGAATTGTTCTTTCGGATAAGCTCGATGATGACAGATATCGAGTGGATGACAGATGACGTGGCAGAGTGTCCATTTGGGAGCTCGGAGGGAGGGGCAGCGACATTGTCAGCGCTGTCACCCCCTGAAGGTTTGACAAGAGGTTGGTCAGCCTCAAAGTCATAAAGAATGTATCCAGCCAGCGTGGAGATACTGTCCCTATGAGCCAATTCCCGCGCGAAACGATTTGATGCAGGGCCATTCTGAAGCCCTTCTGTCAAGCCGGCGCCAGGAGAGGGGGCAGCCATGGAGATGATTCCCTTGATGAGTTCCGACACGACAGTGTGCATATCGCTGGAATGGGCAGGAGAAAGTAGACCTATTAACCTCCCCATGAGTTGTTCTGAAGATAACCACTGGGTGCCAACGGGAGGTGAGTGAATGCGCACAAGAGTGCATGTAAGAGCATACTTCGAGGACACCCGCTCCACCTGGATGCTCATCCAGCTGAATAATGCGAACGAGTAAATCCACTATTGAAGGGGTCTCGACATGGCGAAGTAACCGCTCCACGACGGACGGCTGGGATTGAATAAATGCAAGCATCTACGACGGAATGTAGCAACAAGCAGCACGAAAAAGGTCGATTGCGACTCACCTCTGCAGGTTTTTTGGTGAGAAACACGGCGTTGATCTTTGCAAAGTGCGAGGCCATGACCATCCCCATTTTCATGTCCTCGGGGGACCTATCAAGCACGGTCTCCCAGAACGGGGCGAGAAGCTCCTCGTTGTGGTTCACGCAAGTTTCCACGATAGACCAAATCTCGCTGCAGAGAACTTCGGTAGCAACATATGGGTATCTTTGGGACATCAGACTTCAATAGGAACTTGATTGAACCTGTCACGCACTTGAATCGGCCTCTCTCCTCGGCACCCTCAATCTCACCAGTGACATACCCTAACAAGCGCTTCAGAACATCAACGCGCTGGAAATAATCGATAAGTCTCGTATTTTGAGATTTGCATTCTTGCAGCAGATCGTCCTCGTCTAGTATGGCTTCCAGCGAGACATCGTCCTTGTCCAGGAGACTGTCTATCGCGGATGTGTTATGGAAGCCGAATCTGCACGACAGCAAAAATCGTCACGCAGGCGTTTACTGACTGAAATACAATGAAATACCTCCAGAACATGAAACCAGACGAGCGCTGCTTGGATTGTGAGGAGTTGGGGAACGAGCTGGTAAACAGTTGAGGTGAGTTACGACACTACCAATACTGCGCGCGTGCTTGGACCTGACGATTATGAGATTACCTAGATTGGAAGTCACAGATCATGCTCTACACTACTTAGTCAACAACGGCCGCAATTCACTCGGACGATACTCGCGAGCTAGCAGTCCCTGATCTCCCAAAAGTCCGCATCAAGGTATATTAGATATTACTAACGAGGATATCCTATCGTAAATTCCGTGTATATAAAGGGCTAGTCCGGTGCCTCAGAACTGCGAGCGTCAGGCCAGAACCGAAGAGCATGGGCCAAGAACTCACCCGAATCTGATACGACCCACTTGCTTTGGTGAGATAGCGTACCCATTTAATACTGTGATAGCTGCCTTTCTCGAATACCTTCAAAAAGCGAACAGTCAGCCCAGATGCAGTGAACATCAGGACCTGGAAGTCGACGTCGATTGGAGGCCGAGCCCACACTTGTCGAACCGTCGTGGAAGTGAGTTCACCAGAGGCCGTGAATGTACATTCTTGGCCGCCTTGTATTCGGGGAATTCTGGTGCGACATATTAGCCTCACTATCGCTCAAACGGTACAACCTGACATACTTCCAGATCACGACATTTTCCGCAGGGACATACTTGGCTTTGCCGTTAGCAACTTTGCAATCCACGGTCGTCGTGTTCAGCGGAGTTGGTACTCTGAGCACGACATCGGTGGCGGAAAGTTTATTACCAAAATTTGCCTTGACAGAGACCGTATAGGAAACTTGTGTGGTACCGATTTCGTTGACAGTTGCAATTACGCGCAACGGAAGCTTCACGTTCGACGTTGATCTGTACCTAAACGGCAAGGTATTTAGGTTTAATCTCACAAAAAAAGATGGTCGCCGCTCGCCTCATAAGTTCAAATTCGCCGTCAGGTGGGATGAAGCTGATGGTTCGATTGGAATCAAACTCATTAAGGCGGACACATTGGTGGAATCGACAATCGTCTAGCTCCACGCCATCACTTCCACCGGCACCGCGGTCGTTTTTATCAATGACCAACTTATCATTGAGACCAAATTTGCACTCAGGTGTGCCGGACAAATAGGCCCGCATTTGTATGTGGCCGTCGACATCCGCTCGGAGTATGGTCCCTGTAGTGACAATTTGAGAACACTCGCCAAAACATGAGTTCACCCAACTGACCTTTAGCACTCATACTGAGGTTGACTGTCTCCACAACATCAACGAATGCTTCATTCTTTTTGTACTTAACATCACCACGTCGCCAACTTGTCACGCCTGTCGCTTGCACGGTGATCTTCGCAGACTCTTCCTTTAACACGAAGTGAACTCGAGCACAGAGGAAGTATAGAAAAGAGCGTACGGCGACATGTGGAGATGACATGACACTCTCCGTTGTGATATAGCTCTTCAGCGTATCTATTTCACTGTTTTGTGGATAACCAAAGTCGTTGATTTCTGAAACACTGCTCTGTGAGATGGTAAACGGAATAGCACTCGGCACAGATCATACCGTCTATCAATTCATAGATCAAGACAAAATTATTCTTGACAGACTCCTCGTCAACTTTTCCAAAGTAAGATTTGGCGATCGTGATGAAGCGGTAGCAGTACTCGAATACGAGGGCGGCATTGGCGTTGGTCCTAACCAGGTATTGGGGTCAAGGTTGTGCACTAAGGAGCTGTTTGGCTTACTTGGTAACAGCAACGACGTAAAGATTGTTAATGCGAACGTGGAAAAAGCTCGTAGAGCCTAATGTGATTATAGGTGACCGCACGTCACTGTTGGACACGACCTGGATTCTGAATACATCCGCTATTGAACGCCTGAAAACAATGGTCTGAATAAGCAGCAACTACGAGAAGAGGTAGAAGTCATACTTGAAATCCGTCCGATATAAACGAGAAATCAAGACCTAGACATAGATGCCAAGATCAATGCTCCAGAGTGTTACCCGCGGAACGTACAGTGACCAACCTCTCCTTTTTGGTTGAAGATGAAGAATGCCTTGGAAGCGTATGAGGTTCTAGTGCCCTATCCATCTCTTCTGAATCTCTTGAAGACTCACCGAAATCATTGCTTTAGTCAAAGTGACACGACGTGTTTGCAAGGTGTTGTGGCCTCCCACTAGCTACGACCCCCAATCATGGGGGCTGTACCCATATTGGGAAATTACTTCCCCGAGTCGGGCTTTGATCCAACTTTGATCCAACATCGAGCGCGACTTCTGTATTCCCCCTTGTGGCCTTGTCGGTTCAACCTAGACCCATTACTAACAGCTCTGGGTGCCATCTATCTCATGGCAGCGTAGGGTAACCCACCCGAGATACCATCAGGATACCACCTGACCATCCTTTGTCACGCGATGTGAACTTTTTGTGAGTTTCACTGCGTGTGCAACACTTTAGCGGTAGCCGATGTGTCCCCCTCACCCCTTACACCTTTAACTGTTGCACATGATGCTGGAGAAATATAGGGAACTGCGCGCCGACCGCTGTGCCAGGCTGACCCCGATCGGACAATTGTCGGGCTACAACCAGAAGCATCATATATATATAAAGCGCCCGAGCTCATGGAGTCAGAGGTCGAAAATTTCCTCTAGTGTTTCAAGCTCTCAGCATGCTTCATCGCGTTCTCCTTGCCTTGGCTGCTAGCCTGTTTTCCATCCCTTTCGCGTCCGCCATCCCTTGGAATGCCACCGAGTACATGTTTGTGTTCGGAGACTCGTACACTGCAGATGGTTTCAACATCTCTGCAGGTATAAATTCCCCAACTCCAGGATATGTGAGTGTAAATTGCCCATACTCCGATCACTGCAATAAGCTCATGTTTGCCTAGACATCTTCAAATGGCCCAAACTGGGTTGAATTTTTGAGTGAGATGACACCCCGCATAGCTCCCGTCGAGTGATTCAATGTTCTTGTAGCAAGCACTTACAATCAAACCGCGGTCAAGGTTAGCAAGATGATTGCGAGAAAGAGATCAAGCCTGACTATCTGTCAACGCAGACCTTCAATTTGGCTTACGGCGGTGCGACCATCGATGGTGCTCTGGTTCAGCCGTACCTCCCTACGGTATTGTAAGTGTTTTCAATACTCTTCCCTTACTTACATCCTCACCGCCATCTACCAGGTCGGTTGTGGACCAGGTCTCCGAGTTCAACGAGTATCTAGCGTCAAAACCCGCTGGAGCTCAGTGGAATAGCGCGGACAGTCTGTTTGCTATCTGGATTGGCATCAATGATGTCGGAAACACGGCTGGCTGGGTTAGTGTTTCACAATGTCATTGCTAGGATGCATCTTGACGTTTAGATGCTTTAACAGACGAACATCACTCAATGCCAGTTCTACGGTACCCTTATGGACCGGCTCTTCTCGCAGGTATGGCGACGATTCGCTTCCAGGCCTACACGACTGAACCGTTTCAAAGGTGGATGATCTGTACAATGCAGGGGCTCGTAATTTCCTGTTCTTGACGGTACCGCCTACGGACCGTGCACCACTCTTCCTCGAACAAGGGCCTCAGGCAGCAGCACAGATGTGTGCTGCCATCGCCGACTACAACACCCAGTTAATGCAAAGTGTGAGCAACTTCCAGGCAAACTATACAGATCTCGGCAGCGTCACGGTCTTTGACACTCAACCCATCTTCAACACTCTTCTGGATGAGTCGCAGACGTTTGGCTTTGTGAATGTGACCGGGTATTGTGCTGCGTACGAGAATGGTACTCCTACCAGCACTTATCAGGTAGAGGGCTGTGCCCCTGTGTCCAGCTACTTGTGAGTCGCGTGAGCATTCGTTTGGACCATTCGGCTGATAGAACAACTTAGCTGGCTGAACTCGCTCCACCCGTTGTTCACTGTCCACAAGTAAGTGCTTTGACGTACTCTGCACTTCGGTTTACTAAGGTTTTGCTACCAGCATTTTGGCCAAGGCGATTTCTACTGCTCTCGCTGGTTACCCTGCCACGCAGATCCCTACATAGGTAGAAGAATTTTACTTTGTTAGTTCAGGTTTAAATGGATATTGGATGCAACCTCGTGTTGTGACTCGGTGCTGCCAAGCACTGTGAGACGCGTCAGCGTGTCGATAACGGAAAGTATTCAGACGCGCTGACGCGTTGCCCATGGAACCGCCTTAAGATGCTGCGAGTCGTGCTAGCGTGACCTTCGTACTTGCCACTCAGCGTTTACAACCGTTAACTCAATTCATGACGATCACCGAGTTTGCCACCCTCGTCTTCAAATCACCTCCCAACTTTTCAGATCCTACTCTCCAGTCCGTCTTTCAAAAGCTATCTGCCTGGCAATCGGAATGCTCAGGCTTTCCGCTGCTCTTCTTCACAAACCCAGATGATTCCCATCAGGTCCATTTGGTGACGGGATGGGCGAGCGTCGCGGCGCACGAAGCGTGGATTGGAGGGGAGCGTAATCAGGAATTACTCCGCGTGTTCGCGCCGTATGTCGATATGCAGAAGATCAGGATGGTCCATCTAGACGTGAACTTTGAAGCGATTCCTAAAGATGCGGGGGAGATGGTCGTCGAGCGGTTCGGCGGCGAAAGGGCGGAGTCGATACCTTTCCAGTCGGAGAGAACAGATTCAGATCGATCCACCTTGTCACGTCGTTGCTTGGAAGAGATTTGGCTCAGGATGGTGGAGATGTGTTTTGCTTTGTCGGCATTGCTGGGAGTGAGATCGGAGGAGGTGTATTAGCTCCCGTCGAGCGGTGGGTGTTGAAGAGAGTTGAACCATGACTGGGGTGTATCAATCATATCAACAACTGTTCTGTGACCGAAACCTATAGTTCTAATTAACGAAACTTTGTAGTAGACCCACTGACAGGGGTATCCCGAAAATGGAAATATCTTTGATGTTTGGCAACAGCTTTCGAATCAAACAACCACCCACTCCACTATTCTGATCACCCACAACACACTCCCCCGAGTCCCGTGCTTTGCAGGGAGAATTCTTTTCCTCATTTTCTTCCAGAGAAATCCGTTCCACCATGGATTCTCTACCCGCGAAGCCTCCGAGCTCTCGGGGAGGACGTGATCGTGACAGAGACCGAACGAAGAACAGAGACAGGAGCCATCGTCGGCCTCGACACAATGACCGGGACGGAGAAAGAGATAGGGATAGGGATAGGGATAGGGACCGAAACCACAATCGTCGTCACCGCCGTCGACGTTCCCCATCCCCCACGCAACCCTCCTCGAAACGCCCACGCAGGTCCAACGCGAGTCACAAAGGCAAAGAGCCCATACGCAATGACGACCCCGAGCCAGGCGAAATCAAAGTCAAAACGCCAGAAATTGGAGACGACTTCATTCCGTTTGGGGTGAGCGACACGGAAGCTTCCCCACAAGAAAAACCCCGATCTGAAAGGGCACGTCAAAAAGAGAAGGCGGCGGAACGCGAGTGGGACATAGGGAAGCCGCCGGGGACGGGTGATGAGGAGGGTCATGGCATGAAGAGGAAGTATGATTCTGATGAAGAGGAAGACCGAGCTCGTAGAAGAAGACAACGGTTCGAACCGTATGATACTAGGAAGACTCCGTGGGTGTCCCAAGTTGACTGGGACAGTTGTCACAACGTCGCAGAGATGTAAGTGTTTCCAGACTGACATGATACTCCACGTCATTTAACGCATTAGGTTACATCGCGAAGTGGAGGCTTTCGTCAAATACATGTCACCAACACCTGTTGAAGACGAAATTCGTGGCCTCGTGATCCAACTCGTCTCAAACGCGATTACGTCTGCATTTCCAGATGCACGAATATTGCCCTTTGGAAGCTATGAAACAAAGCTATATTTACCCAGTGGGTGTGTGCTAAACCTCGTGAAGCCTTGACACGTAGCCTGACTGTAGCTAGGGACATCGACTTGGTCATAGACTCCAACTCCATGGCACGCAGCCACAAAGTGAACGTATTACACGCACTGGCAAATACCCTCAAGCGCGCGGGAATTACATCAAAAGTCACCGTCATCTCGAAAGCAAAAGTACCCATAGTGAAGTTTGTCACACACTTTGGACGTCTAAACGTGGATATCAGCGTCAACCAAGGCAACGGTGTCAAAGCAGGAAAGATCGTCAACGGCTTCCTGCAAGATATGCGGGGTTGTGGATTCGCGTTACGTTCCCTAATCGTCATCGTAAAGGCGTTTCTGAACCAGCGCGGAATGAATGAGGTGTATACTGGTGGCCTAGGAAGTTACAGCATCGTCTGCCTGGCCATTAGTTTTCTCCAGATGCATCCAAAAATACGCAGAGGAGAAATCGAACCAGAGAAGAACCTCGGTGTGCTCGTCATGGAATTCTTCGAGCTCTATGGTTGTTATTTCAACTACGAGGAGGTCGGGATATCGATTAGGAACGGAGGATCGTACTTCAGCAAGAGACAGAGAGGGTGGTATGATTCGTACAAGGGTCTACTTCTTTCCGTCGAAGATCCTACAGATCCTGGTATGTGGGGTCCCCGTGGCTGATAACTTTGATTGACTTCTTCTTTAGCAAACGACATTTCCAAGGGTTCCTATGGCATCAATAAAGTCCGGCAAACCCTCGCCGGTGCTTATGGGATCATGCAAGCCGCAGGATTCTTGCGCGCTGGGATCCTGAGTTCACGCCGCGAGGGCCGTTCGTATCGTCTGCGCGTGGTAACGAATCCGGAAGACATGAGCATCCTGTCCAGCATCTTGGGTGTAACGCAAGAGGTGAGCACTGCCAGCCCCAATGTTCTCGGGTTCCTAACCGAATTGTAGACGATAAATAACCGACGCCTCCTTCAAGAAGTATATGAAAAAAGGTTGTTGCACAAGCTTCTTCGTGTCTCTCCACAAGCTTCGGTCGTAACTGCCGAGGTGCCCATCGACCACGACGCGAAAGGCAAGTCAAGGGCCGGTAGCGTGCAAGAAGACTGGGATGGAGACATGGAGCTCGAGTCAGACGACGGCGCCGGACATGAAGTTGCAGAGGAAGGAAATCCCGACGAAAGCGGCAAGTATGCCATCCAGGAACGTCGCCCCACACGGTCTGGAGGCACCAACGGAACGGGTCGATTTGATCCACCGACAACGTACACGACTGATGAAGAGGATCTGTCAGAAGATGAGCTCGAGGATCATGCATATGACACTGTGGGGTCGGATGACGACACGCGGAAGGGCCGGATGGTTAGACGACGATCCTATTGGCTATCCAAAGGTATCGGACCTCACGACAGAGACGACGAGGACGGGGTGGTTTTTGTATCATGATACCTCATGAATGTGTTGTATATTGTGTGTGTGCCGGACTGGGCAATCTGGATAGCCGTTGACAAGGCGGGTATAATTATGCAAGTGACGCTCGTAGCAAATCAGTGCTAAATTTCATGCAACACCCTTACTAGTCCCATTTGACATTCGAGACATTCCATAACTACTCAGCTTCTGTCAGTGCGGCGCCGTCTCCGATCCTTGACCTTTTCTTCATCCTCCTCGTCATATTCCAGTCGCGGTCCTCCCTTGAGGGACTGGGGCCAAACCGGGGCCGTCGGCTTACATTCTGGGTTGCATTCGACCCTCTTCCATTTCACAACTCAAACTACCCTGGCTGGTTGTCTTTCTCGCTGGTCGTCTTTTAAACCCATCTTGCCGCATTTTTAGGCCGTGACCATGTAGGTGTACTCGACTGATCGAACGACCACGTCCAACTAACCCTTGAACCAGGGCGGCATCCAGAGGCCAAACACCGCCAGTGAACCTCAAGGAACGCATAGCAGCTCTCCAGCAACGCAGTGTGTCGCCCAACACGCACCAGTCCGCGCAAGCAGCCCCGAGAGGGCTCCCCAGCCCAGGCACAGGCAGGCTACGGGACAAAATCGCAAAGTTCGAGGAAAAAGGAGGCGTGCCTGTTCCACGCGGGAGTTTCGCGATGGGTACACCCCAGCTGGCAGAAAACGCACCACCCAAGAAGCGCGGGGAACTCTATGGCAATCGGTTGCCCGGTCTGGGCAGGCCGAGCGGAGCACCTGTCAGTCGGTCGGGATCACCACGCCCGTCGACAGACGAGTCGCCCACCCCGAGGAAGAGATGCATCTCGACGGGCACTGCGTTGTCGAGTGGTCCGTCCAATTTTTCGACAGACGAACCCGTGCCGCCGTTGCCAAACGGTCTGTCCTGCTTTGCTCCACGACGCAATTCGCTTGCGATCAACTTTGGCTCTGGGAGACGCGTCATGAGTACGAGCGATGCAGAGGGTAAAGGGGTGGAGTTCGTCGACGCGTTGTCTCCTTCACTATCATCTCTTTTACCCGAGAGACCACCCGAGACCACCGACTCGCAACCTCCTAGTCCGGAATCTACTGTCGAGCCAACACCGTTGGAGGTGGAGGAACCTCAACCGTCGAGTCTGGAAGCACTAGATGTTACGCTACAGCCTTTGGAGCTACCGCCTGTTGTGGAACTGCCATTGCCAGCAGATTCTGGTGATTCCAAGGTCGACACTCCAGCAGAACATCCACCAGCACCCCAAAATCACCCGTTTCCCCTCCACGACGCATCTCAGAATGTCTCGCAGTCTCCTACCGTCGAGCAAAGCAGCAAAGACGAACTCTCAGACTACGAATCTGCTCCTCAGTCAGCTGTCTCTCAGCTGTCTCCATCACTTCCTGAACCCGCTTCATCTGTTCTGTCCTCAATGTCCGCTGATACCCCTTCCACCGCTCCCAAATCCACACCTGCTCGTGCAGAGCTTGTCGTCGTCGGTCCCTCATCATCACCCCCAGAGAACGTGACGAAGCAGGTCGCTGCCTCCCAGGGCAGCGCCATCGCCACCCCTGCACCAAATCCAACAGTGCCCGTGCTGCCCAGCATCCCGACACCTAATCTAACGACTGAGGCTCGTTTGCCGAGCAAACCTACCTTCAAGGCTGTCGTTCACCGCAAGGTCGCTGAGCCACCGGTTGCCCCTGCAGCATCCAGCCTTGCCCCGCCTGTAACACTACAACTGACCCAGCAGCGGCGGGGTGTCAATGGCAATATCGTTGAAGTGCCTTCTAGTCCGGGCTTCGGTGACCTGGCAGTGCTCCTAGAGGATGCAGCATTGCTGGAGCTGAGGCTCACAGGAGGTGATAGCACGGGTTTGAACGCGAAAGAACTACTAGCAGCTACCCCCACCAGCGCGACTTTCCAACCAGACCCTCGACATGCGTCAGCTTCCACCCTCACTGAGCATGCGCCTATGCCTTCCATCGACAGTGGTTCGCAGTCGATGCGTTCTGTATCCATCCCGTCGATCAGAGAGCCTTTGGTCGATGGTGAAATTCCCGAAGGGGATGAAACTGATGGCAGAAGTCTCGCATCCACCACATTCTCGCAACGATCGCCTTCACATCGGAAGTACCTGTCGAATATCTATCGTCTCACAGGTCGACGATCATCCGGCTATATTCCTGGTGCTTATCCACGGGATAGCATGTCGGTGTCGTCTGAAGACTCTTCCCCTGTAACAACACCATCAGACAATGGCAAGCGGAAGGGATTCGGTATCGCTTGGCCAAGCACATCTCCCAAGAAGAGCGGATCCAACGTTAGCCGTTCAAGCTCCTTTGCCGACAAGATTTTTAATAGGAATCGGACAAAGTCCAACGTGAGCACCGCGGACCAAGGTACGTCTCATGATGCTTCACACACTTGTGCTTGGTGACCTCATCTGCGTAGTGTCAGAACGAAACTCGTTATATGAGTCATCGCAGCCGACACTCTCACTCTCTTTTCCTTCCGAATTGTCGCCTGAGACACACCCTGACGGTGTAGACATCGGTGCTCGTCCAGAGTCCTGGATATCTCCCGGCGACTCGAACTCGGAATTCTCCCCTGCCTCCAGTCTTCTCGACAAGGAAATATTTGATGCCTTCCCTTCAGTTCCACAAACCTTGCCTCCAGGTTTCCACTTAGATGCCGAAAATGCCGGCGTGGGACGTGCAAGTACCCTCCCAGTCACAGGACGAAAACAAGTCAATCAGCGGCTCTCGATGGCGTGAAAGCTTTTTAGATTCCCGATTTCTTTTCTCCTCTTTTGATCTGGGGGGCCGTCCAATCCTTTAATATTGTTTGCAGATAGCTATGCTATCTCTGTGTCTCTACCACATCGCTCTCTGCTTTAGTTTTTCTCTGTCATTTTTTCCCTCTTTTTCTTCTTCAATCCGTTTGCTTGCTACACTAATACTGTTGCATGGTTCGCGCATGGTTTTTCTGCTCAATCTAGTCAATACATATTGTCATCACTCTGGTTGGAAATGTTATGAAGCATTGTGCGTTTTGTTGGTGGGGGAAGAACGTAAATGTTAAGTAGTTTCGCAAAGTTGGACGTATTACGCCGGATGGGTCGGGGTGGCACACGGTTTGCCGAGAGTACATAGCCGCTTTCTTCGGGATCCGCCCCTGACTTTAGGTACGCGAGTGTCTGAGACAGTGTCTTCAGTCCAATAATATTGCTATGTACTGACCTTGTCAGTCTGTTCTCGCGGCACATCGCTACCCATGCTATAGTAAGTACTTTCGGCACAACTTGACCCCGCCAAGCTGATGGTTGCATCTCCATGTCTGATGTCTTGATGAGGTCCTAGGCTTGGACGGTATACGGTCACACGAGGCTAGTGTAGCCTGTGAGGATAAGTATGTACCTTCCCATCATCACGTATTGAAAATTCGAACAAAGCCAGGTATAAAACCCGTCGGTTATGTATTTCACCACAAAGAGTCTAAAACTGCCCTCAGCGAAGTTTGATATCCACTGTCCCGACCGCTTGCCGTTCACTTGCCTTTACATTCGTTTCAGAAAACGGTATATTTACTCGCACCAATGCTGCGTGCAGGCTTCCTATCTTTCGTCGTGTTATCTTTGGCTGGTGTACCAGGTAAGCACCGGGCTGATGATATTTTGTGCTATGTTCTCAGGCTCATCGTCTCTGGGATGTAGTCTGCCTTGCTGACGTATCCTTGATCTTGCCGGGTTTCGATCCACAGCCCCTCAGTGTCGACATCATCGGTGTCGGAGCGGACGGCGAGACTACGTACCAGTTGTTCCCAGGTCAGCCCACTGGAACTTGGGTTGGCCAGGATCCCGCGTTCTCTGGCATAGGTTGGTGTCTTGCTGTTATACCACATCCCGTCACTCATTCTGATGATCGCGCCACAGCGACGTTGGTCGAAGGTGCCAACAATATGATCATGGAATATGCGGACTTGGAGTACTCCGAAACGGTGGTGGAATCTTGTACGTTTGCGAATGGCGTGGCGGATTGCGTTGGCATATTGCTCGGGCAAGCGACGCAAACGATTGAAGAGCCTGCGACGCCTATACTCGTACAAGGCGGAGGCACTGCTTCACCGGGCCCTACCGGTGCTACAGGCTCAGCAGTTTCCGCACAGACGGCCGCCCCTGGCAGTTCTGTGCCTGGGGTTTCTGCAGCTACACAATCGGCCCCCTCACCTTCGACCACCCCGACCAAGTCGGCCAGTTCAGGCGTCAGAGTGACTCCCGCGAGAGCAGCGCTCGCTGGAACGTTGGTTATATTGGTCGTCCTGACCTGAGGGGGGGAAGAAAAGGAGAAGGCGCCTGAACGGTCCGCCTCCGAGTCGAGGTCGCCGGTAGCGCTATTGTCTGGATCATGTGAATTATGATACATGATGTGATAGCCTGGGGGATGCCCTTTACCTTGGTTCCTGGCCAGTGACGCACATAGATGGAATAATGATCTCGGCACAGTGGAGTCATTGTTAGACGGATTTGGGGTGAGTTGTTTGTCCAGCTTCATTAGACACTGCCTTTGCTGTATGCCACACACTTGGCGTTCTGGAGAACTGGATGGAATGACACCATACAGGTCACAGTGGTGCGTTTGCAGGTCCTGCAGAAGTCGAGGGGCCACGCTGCCATCAGTGTCTTGTGATCGTAATGCCATGGACGCGATCAAAAGACAATGGCGTGTTCTGACTCGGCATTTAATTTCAGCGAAGATTCGGCTCACGCGCAGCGCAGGCTGTGAATGTGGCCAGAAAAGTACCTCGAGGTATCTGAGGTATCTGCCTCGTTGAGCACACGTTCCCGATGATGCCAATCTTGGTCGAGAGCGCGATCCGAGTGCTAATGATCTGGAAATTTCTTACTGGCTGGACCGGAAATAAGTCGACATGAGTCTAATCAGGGCTGAAATCTCCCGGTGACAAGGCGATGAGTTAGTTGGGATCTCTTATCTGGATCTCGCCCGTCCGTTCGCGCGTATCCATCCCAAACTCGGGCTCCCCAACGGTGTTAGATCTCGTAACTGACACGGGATTTTCCAACTCCTCACAGCACTTTATAAAGCCTACGCCGTTCTCAGGACCTTTTTCCTTCTTTTTTTTTTCTGCTCCAGGTTCATCTCTACCCTTCACGTCGACGACTTTGTCTTCCTCGTCCATCTTCTGCGAGGTCACGGCTGCAGTGCCCCCATGACAGAGTACACTACCTCGCACGACGCTATAGAGGTCTTTAGAAGCTCCAAGGAGCGTACTGCGTACTGGGTGCACGCGCACTCGCCTTCTAACGACCAATTTCACTCCCCCGACAGCCCGCCGTCCGTCGTAGGAGAGCTAGAAGAACACGAATCAGACGAGGACAGCACCCACTCCCTTCCCCCAAAGATGGTCCTCAGATACGGCGACGGCAGGGCAGACATTCCTATCTCCCACTGGCACTATGAGAATGCGCATGACCCGCGTTGGGAACCGGTATCTCGTCACGGTTCTAATTCACGTCCCCGTCCTCACACGGCGTATCACTCTCACGACCGCGCGAGGTCCGCTGCCGATACGTATCCGCCTCCCCACTCGCGATATCATGAGCATGCGGCGCCGCATCACCATTCTGCGCGGCATGGTCTCCCGAGGGCATATCAGGACGACTTCTCGACGCCTCCGGAAGAGATCCACATACTACCTTCTGATCCAAATGTGCAACCCCATCGCCCCACGGGGACGTACCGACCCCGTCGGTCATCAGAGCCGCCCCGCCGTGATCCGCTGCATCCCGTTCCCCACGAAGACGAGCCAGAGGTGATCGAACCTCTTCCTCCACGTTATCCCCCAAACCATGTCGATGGGCCGCCTCCCGTTATGTATTCGCATTCGCAGCACATTCATGACCCATACGATCATCAACACCCCAGCCACTCACACTCACGTGGTAATCGACCACCTCCGTCGATCGTTTACGCCCCGGGGCATCACCATGCGAATGATCATTACGCCCCGCCTACTATTGTCTATGCGCCCCACAAAGCTCCCGGAATGACTTACACGGTCTCCGCCCCGACAGGGTCTGGCTTCCCTCAGTACCCTCGTATCACGGCAACGCCATACAATCCCATTCGCAGCAATCTCTCGTCTGTGTATGAAGAACCACAGTATGCGCCCAGAGGTCCCCTGCATAGAGACAACAGCATGTCCCGTACGCGGACCCCCATCAGCGAGGCAGCCAGTGGGGATTCTGGCAGCACCTACTACATCATTCCAACCCCCGGCCAAAAAGTCAAGGTTTTGGTAAGTTTTCTGCGACGTCCCCCCCCCCCCCCCCCCTTCCATTCTCAATGCGAGGACAGCCAACTAATAGTCGGGCATATACAGGGCGGACCCGAACCTTCGCTTTACACGGCAAGTTCCACCACTAAATCAGCGTCATCGCCGCACTCGCCCTATTCGGGTGCGAGTAGCAGCGGCCGCGGTGGTATGAAAAAGCCGTTGTTTAGTCGGCTCATAAGCTTTGCGTCACTACGGCCATCTAGAAAAATGCTCCAGCGCAGACACTCGATCGACAACTCTGCCCGTGCGCGCTCCCGTGAACGTTGATCATTTCTTGTTTCTCCCCCATCTTGTTTTTCTTTTCTTTTTTCTTATTCCCCTTTTGATGATGCACGCTTATGATTCTCGTGAAGAAAAGGGACGTGTCATGAAGAATATGTTGTAGGTCAAAACAGGTTATTGAACATTCACTCATAATTTTCTCCGCCGACTGCTATAGACTGTTTGAACGAATTGGGCATTTTGTATGGAAGTACCTTTTGTAGCTCTAATACGCACAACCACTCTCCTTTTTTTTCTCCTTCTTGCCTCGTCGCCTCGCCTCGCGTCGGGCTTCTATCTTCCTCACCTGATACCATTTTCTTTTTCCGTGTTGCCTCGCTTCAGAATAACTTATGATCCTTCCTTTTTCTTTCCTTTTTCTCTCGGCTAGCGTACTTGCGTTTCTTCCTTGGCTCGCACACATGTAGTAGTAGTACCCATGTCATGTGCTCTTCCTTGCTTCTGATTGTGATTCTTTACCGTTTGTACGAAGTCGGAAGGTCGACGCGTCGCAGCAGGCACAATTCGTAATTCATATAGACTATCGCCAGCACACATGACTGCGTGGCCACGTTTCAGATGGATGCATCCTCCTTGCTGTCGAATGCAGCGCTCAACATCCACAGTGCCATCGTGCACGGACTCGGAAACGGGACCCAAACCATGAGCTCGAGGAAGCCATCAGGGTCCTAGATCTTATCCTAATTATACTATACGCTAATATATTATATATTGTATCTCCCCCTCGGCGCCGCTGTGCCGGTCATGGCACACTTGCCATGCCATGCCAGCCCCACTGGCAGCAGCATTTTCTTCGTGCGTCACAGATCGGGGCTGTGCGTCTTCATGTTTACCACGCCAGTGAGTCACGCCACGTCCACGCTACGTGCGTAGAGCAAGTCCGAGTTACAAAAGCACACACATGAAGTATAAATTCTTAAAATTCTCGACCGGATCGCGTACCTTTTTTTTTTGGGGGGGGGGGGTATTCTTTTTTCTGAATTTGCGTGTATTTTGAGCGTGGTCCGTTCCCACTTGCGTGTAATTTTTTATCTACTTTATCGCTTAATAATGCTTTATGCGATGGGCCTTGACCGTCGTTTAGGATGCTCTCGCTCGAATTTTCCAACGCTCTTCTCTTCTAACCCGGCGGTGTTCCGAGCGTGATCATATGTGCACATTATTTCATCTTCGGGCCGTAGGTAAGACGTGTTCTGACGCGGCCACTCCCGGCGATAATACGTATCTAAAAACTTTTTTTTTGCTATCATATCTGTATCACGATGCGTTAAAAGGCCTTGATCAACTCGTCTCCTCTCTGGCAGTTGTCAGATGATTGATGATCTTGTTTGTGTTTGTCACCATGGGTGCCTTTTTTTCTCCCTCGACGGCATGCTCGACGGAAAGAGGCTCAGGCTGATCCGTGTGCGTAATTGATGCGCCCCCCCGTGGTCTAGAATCTTATTGTATCCGATAAGGACAACGAGACGACGATTTTATATAAAGCGGACGCGCCTCGGCTCTCGAGCGGGAGGAGGAGGAGATAATTGACCCGTGGGTTTATCTGAATGTCGAGGCTCTGTGAGGGACTAGATAAGAAGAGACGATAGGCTATAGAAGATACTTACCTGGTAGAGATTACATATAGACTGGCCGGCCCTTAGTTTCGTTGGGGACCGAGGAGAGTGGGTCAACTCCTCGGCTGGCCCGCGTGCTGACGTATTCGTAATATTCATCGTCGAAACACTGGCAGCGTCGAAAGGACTTGATCGTATCGTACCCGCGACGTATGTATACAATGTCGTACCTTTCCCCGCGCCAAGCGCCCAAATACCCCATGGCCCAGCCTGAAAACGACCTGATGACCCTATTTCAAACGAACGCTAGGTAGAAAAAGGGAAAGTGTGGAAAATCAATATCGATCCTTGGCATCACGAGGTGGCATCTGAGTCTGGGGTTGAGGGCGTTTTGCGATTGAGAGTGGTGGGGTTCCGTGTCAGTGCGATGGACATCGAAGCTTCGCGCTCAGGCGTACGTGTGAGTGACTGAAAGGAGGGAAATTGAAAACGACGTCATGAGATGTATCTGTACCAGATAAGGAGAGCGACGACGACGATAGTCACGATGAGATCCCGAGTATCAAATTCGTGTGTCTCCGCAATGCTCCGCATCAAGGCAAACGGTTGCGATGCCCTAGTATGACGACGCGTCCGACGAAAATAAAGATAGGGTTTACGAGTTTGCAACTGAGGAAGAGATCACTTTGCTAGTGGCTGGGATGCGTGGATGGAGTTGACGCGGGAGATTTCAGAGGGTTAGGGGTTCTTGTTCGACATCGCAATCCGTTGTTGCGTTCTTTGCTGTGGAATCTGTTTAAACCTGACCCCATGGGTTGCCTACGATCAGCCGGGTTGCTCATCGATACACCATGCACATGGATGCCACGGCATCGACCGCGATCGCCGGGCAGTACTTCTCGCCAGTACGGCCTGAATCGACCACATAGGGATATATAGCCATCATAGATATGAACCCGTGCGTCGTCATCAAGCCGAGAACGAACTAAAAAAAAAAAAGGAACGGCTTCGGGATGCTGACGAACAAAGTTCAAAAGGAAACCCATCGACTATGAAAAAAGAATGAAGCGTTCGATATGCGTTCATGAATCGGCGCAGTCGTGCGCGTATGAGATGAGCGTCATTTGTCGAATATGACAGTGCGGGCGCGCCCGCACAAATGGCCTTCATGTGTTCGTTCGAGGGAGAAAATCTGATTGGCGATGCGGTGCAAGATAAACGTGCGCGCGGAATCGTCCGGCGTCGATGGGTGTCCACGTGGATCGGAATGGCATCATTTGGAGGTGAACGTTTGAACCAGTGACGTTCGAACGAGGCTCTACCGAGGATTTCTGACCGGCGATGTGGCTTTAGAGGGAAGGGAACGGTAACAGTGATAGCACACCAAGCTGACCGGGATCAAACGTTGCGTCATTATTGCTGACGCTGTGATAACCGGTGAAAGAAAAGGAACAGTTTACGACAATAATTGGAGATTGAGGGAGTGTCTTTGGGATGGCAGTGAAATGAAATTGCACTCGTTATCGTCGACGAATGTGTACAGCCAGATGGGGGACAGAGTCTCGGTTTACGGGCCAGCGCAGCGGACAAGTCTTCGACGAGATATGTCAGCTTGCGAAGACAGGATTTGAAACAATCCCACAGACACAGTAGAGGGCCGAAAGGAAGGTCAGAAGTTGACGTGGAAAGGGGTGTCATGGCAGATAGCAAAACAAGAAAAGAAGCAGTAACCAGGAGATAATTAGAGTTCAATTAATGGATATGACTTAAGGGGCATGGCCAGCAGAGGCCTACAGGCAGCACGAAATAGCATGTTAGAGAAGGAAAGCCGATTGCGCTACGAAGGATGTCGCCAGCATCAAACTAAAGCTTGTTAGTAAGTGCGAGGACACGGAGGAAAGATAGAAGGAGGGAAGACTCACCAATCACTCCTGAATGAAAACGTAATACGTACGCGGTTGGTGTTGGGAATAAGCAGGAGTAAAGATAGCATATGCATGCAGTGCCCGCACGGACGGTCTAGGCAAACGGTACAAAAATGACACATCGATAATCTTTCCTTCGCAGGCATGGTAACGAAACTCAGCACACCATGAGCATGAGACGGCGATCCGAGAGGCAGGACTGGAAGCTGATACACATGCTGCTGCTTCTGCCCACTCAGAGACCACCCATTTCGTTAATTGTTTTTTCTTGTACTGCCTGGACATCGCCGCCAACGTTGGTTGTACAGCAGGAATGAGCAGAGAATTTCCTCGGAGATGGGAGAGGGAGTATCCTGGCATACAGACACTCGGCGGCATGATGTCAAGCAAGCGGGGATAATGTACACGAAATCCCCTGTTGTATTACGATGGGTGGGTATGGTAGGGGTTAACGCGAAGAAGCCATGTCGGCTGACTGAACACCAAGTCCTTGCAAGCGGTATACATGCAACGAAAAGTGCGGACGAAATGCAGCCGGGTGGTGTTGAGCCGTGGATCATCGATAATCATAGGGGTCTTGATTTCATATCTAGCAATGCATCGTTGCGTTACACGCATTAACAGAAAGCAAACTCGACGTTCGAGTGGCGTATTCAACGGTGATAGAGTGGACGAACCGGAAAGCGGACCATGATCATGCGGATGACGCGTACGGAACACTCGAGCTTGGGGCTCTGAAGAATGGAGGCCACGGCAATGCTGCATTGCATGTCACGGGTGCTCGAAGGGTGGCATAGGCCGCAAACACGGCTTGAAATGTCGAGCAATGTATCGGATGGATCTGATCGCGTAGGAAACAATGTGATCGAGGTTCGATGAGACGCCGAACGTGCGGAAGCTGGGGTTTGGTGGGGATGAAGCAGGGTGGTCGTGCGTGCTGCAGCTGCTACGGAAAACATGGTGTGGAGAATGGAGACAAAGGGGAGCATGGAGAAAACGTGAAGGCGGTAATGATCTGGGGCACAAGGGTGGCCCCCGTGAACGACGAGCGGTGAAGTCAGCTGGTGGATATGGTTTGACATCACTCGACGATGTGGTGACTCGCCGTCACCTGCCGCAGTCGTTCTGGACGGTTTGTTGATCATCGCGTCGATGAGGAGGGAGGTATGTGTTATGTCAGCGAGGAGTGACCACATCTGTCACAGGGTGGCGTGACGAGGCGCGCAAGACTCGCCGACGACATGACACCGAGTTCACAGGGATTGGCTGAGCGCATTCTACCAGCGCGCGGTGCAGCGCAGAAAGCGACCGCCAGCTTTGCAGAGCAGCTCACTGACTCTCCAGGTCGCTCTGATGTCGAATCTCCAACATCGTCCAACCCTTTTCGCGAACCCACTCACAGAACAAAGTCCGTCAAATACCGCTACAGCGCGACGGGCAAGCATCTTTCTTCCCCGCTCAAGGGAAGCTCTTCATCTCCGGAAAGAAAACCTGCCAAGTCAAGGCAGTCTAAACAGCCCATGCTCACCCCGTCACATGCAGCCAAAGCCAAAGCACCCGCAGTGGCAACAACTTCCCGTAAGCGCAAGTCCTCCGCTTCGTTCTTCCGCAAGGAGGATGTGCCGAGCCCAAATTTCCTCTCGTCCCCCTCACCCTTGTCGAGCGCACCGACCACCCCTCTCGTGTCCACGAAAGACCTCCCCCCCTCACCTACACTTGGGCCTAAAGAGTCGATCCCGGACCCTCCAAAGCGACTTTCCGTCTCGAAAACCCTTTCTCTACGCACTTTGGGGCCCACCGCTTCAAAATTCAGCGTATTCTCACAGCCCCTGTCTCCCAAACGGAAGCAAAAGAAGAACAAGACGGGCACAAAAAAGGGTCTTGATGCCTGGGATATTGGAAATTCCGTTTGGATACTGGTCAACCACTCCGGTATGCTTGTGGACAGTCAGAGCGATCTCGAGTTGTCTGAATACCTCATGTGGTGGCCCGCCCAGGTGAGTTGCAACATTGAGAACCCGAGGTGGATACTCTATATGCGTCACCGCAGGTTGTACAGAAACATCCTCTCCGCGTGTCAATGTTCGGAGACTTTCCATCCTCGTCCTCGACCAGCAGAGGCCTGTGTACAATCTTTGCCCCCTCATCCTCCAACATCCAATCCATCAATGACGATAGTGGCGTTAAGCGCTTCACGCGTACCACGTTTTGCCTCACTTCCTTGTCTGTAGATGACGATATCAGTCCTCCGGCCAAGAAACCACGCCTTGATGAAAATGCATCCATCGAAGCTGAGTGGGAATCCGCTGTCCAAAGTATGGAAAAGGCTTCCACGCTTGAGCAAGATGGGCTTCCAGCACTTTTATCCACCTACACCACGACTGGTGGCAGTTTCTACGACTCTCTCGACGACTCAGACGCTGACATGTCCGACCTCCGACAATCTTTGCCCAAGCCTACAAGCTCAGCTGCAAAAAAGTTAAAGCGAACCGAGTCGACCAGGAAACTGAAACCGCAGCGCTCGAGAGTGAACTTGCAGGACGACATGAGCGAGTGCACACCGCGCAGCTACTCGCCCTGTCCTCCAGATCCGACCCTCCAAATTCCCGGAGAACTGGTGCTCGCCATGGCTCCCAAAACAGGAGGTTCTTACTGGCCTGCCCAGATTCTCGAACATGTCCCAGGTCGGAAGGAGAAATACAAGGTCAAGTTCTTGGATGACGAGAAACATGTGATCACCAGGGATAGGTTTTGGACTTCGGAAGAGGAGGGATTCGTCCAGTGTACATTGGGAGAGTGGGAAAGTGCAGTCAAGACCATCGACGATCCCGATTCTGGAGACGAGAGTGGGGAATACGGTGCCGACGATGATCCCAGCGATGCCACCTCTACTTTACCGCCGCCACCACCTGCAGAGGACTTTGAAGATCTTTCCGTCCGCACACAACTCGCGTATGTGAAACCCGTCTTGCAAGCTATTTTAAACAAGGAATATGCACCTGCAAGAGAAAGGCATGAGGCATTCATGAGGGGTGGGTCGGGGAGGGTCGCGCTGTTCAAGTCGGCAGGCGTGAGAGGGGGCATGGATGCGCGCTTCGTGAAGGCGGTTCAAAAGGCGATATGTGAGTGGGTCCTTGGGGACAGCGGGGTCAAACCTGAGAGGTTGGACACCGGGGACATCGTGACTGGGACCAGTGGGGC
The DNA here is from genome assembly GCA_038092655.1 of Boletus sensibilis. Taxonomy (NCBI): domain Eukaryota; kingdom Fungi; phylum Basidiomycota; class Agaricomycetes; order Boletales; family Boletaceae; genus Boletus; species Boletus sensibilis. The sequence continues at coordinate 1,440 of JBBPQU010000282.1, read as the reverse complement.
AGAGGGGGCAGGTGGGGCAGCGGATGAAGCCACCATCAAGGCTATTCCTCTAGAAGTCGTGCCTGCGGAGATTTTACCTCGTGATTCGATGCAGGACGATAAGATGGAAGGTATCGAGGGTGCGGTTGTCCTGGAAGATGTACACGCGGATAAGAACGACGGCACCGGGAATGCCGCTCTACCTCTGTCCGCCCCTGACAAGCAGGTTGAGGTCGCTCAGGACTCTGAGATGGTTGTTGATGGGCAAGAACAGGTAACGTCCATTCCAGTTGTCTTGATCAATACGATCCGAACCATGGGCCGTAGCAACCGGTATCTTTACCTCCTCCTGCGAACAGTGTAGCCCTGAGTCCTGCAGTTAAGCAAGCATCCCTGGCACCCAAGAGTCAATTGGATGTATGGCATATCGCAATTACCCATGGGATCTGACCCTGAGCACACAGTAGCTTCTGGCCGAAGTCTCGCAAGCAGTTGCAACTGAACCATCGCTATTACCCTCCCATCCCGAAGTACCTAGATTGAAGGTTGATCTACGGGACATAGCATGCAAGGTAATCTAGTCTTATCACCATGGGCGTGTTCTCATCCACGCCCTAGGATACGTCTTCCCAGCCGAGCCCACTTACTCCCGTTCCAGACGAAGACAAACAGATACTCCCTCGGAAAAGTGTTCTAATGGTGTGTGAAGAGTTTGAGACTCTATCTGGTATCGAGAAACTCGACGTAAGTGCCTGTTGTCGCTCCGAACCCCAGTCGCTTACTTGTGTTCCGCTGACAGTATTGTCTCAATATTCTCCTCCCTGAATCCATCCAACAGCTCCTCCTTTGGCGTTCCGGCGAACGCACTTCCTCTGCGCTTCTCTCTCCCGAAGAGGAGCAGAGATTGCACGAGGTGAGTGCTCGCAAAGCTGCGGAGACGGACTGGGTGGACGACGTGATGAGGCTTCGGGCAGCACAAGCCAGGTTGTGGGGTATTGATCCAAACAAGAAGGCAGAGGAGAAGGCGGAGGTCGCCCAGGGCGGAACGAGGTCACGGCCTCGGCGAGGAACCATCTCGAGACCGTGATACTCATTCATTTGGCAATCGGACCTTGCTCCATCTCAGTTTTTGTGACATACAATATCTTCCTGGACTTCGCTGGTGGAATAGTTCCCATTGTACGTAGCGTTTTCTGTGTAATCTTCATTGCCTCGAATGAGCGCATCAATCCGAGTTGGCGGTGGCTGGTGAACTGGTGACAGTTGACGTGGCTGAGATTCGCTTTATGCTTCATCATATCCTCGCACGCATCCATATTTTCGACAATCCTTGTTTCCATATCTCTGTGTCGTCGTACTGTACCATACACGAAACGGACTTTCGTGACAGCTCTTCACGCTCGTTTCTCGCAGTAGATGCTTGTCAATGCCACCGCCGACGTCCAGCGACGCCTGGTTAGC
>JBBPQU010000281.1:0-26559 GCA_038092655.1 Boletus sensibilis | reverse complement strand
ATACGTACATCCTTTGAACTATGAAAAAAATGCGTTGTGGAAAGTGCAACAGCTCAAAGAGTGATGAGAGAGTGCTTCTAAACAAGCTTCTAAAAGTCAGTTTTGCATGGATTGAGGCAGAGATCTAAATAGATCAGCTGCCCGGGAAAATGCTCGGCGCTTGAGCAGTCTTACAAGTTCCGACAATCACGAGAATCGGAGGGAAGGACTGGGTGCAATACGATAAGTCTTCAGAGACCGAGATAAACAGGCTAGATACCGGGGTGTGACGTGTGCCGGCCACGGCGAGTTTGCCAGCGGTCGTTCTAGCAAGCGCCTGTCGGAAGCCGGAATTGCCACCCAATGCCCCGCTGTGGCACAACAGTTTTTGACCCGCTCGGGCCGCGACGGGCTGTCGCACACAGCATTTTTGACCCCTGTCGAGGACACACCAGTCCTGGAGGAACACTCACCGGTTTGTCAGGTTCTACACAACTTCTCGTTCGCGCAACTCCCGTCCTGCGCGGAGCGGTCTTGACTCACTTGCCCGGCCTTCAAGCTCAAGTTCCCTCTGTTCTCCGGGCCTGGCCAGCTGTCCCTGCACAGTTCCGCATATACCGCCATCACGACTATGCTCCGGTCACGTCGACGTCGCCTTCATTCAGTGGTCCACGACTTACACAACCCACCTATCTAGCGGTGTCGACTCAGTCCCTGGGCTCGTTTTGACCCCGATCACACACTTTGCAACGACACTCCCACCCCGACTCAGTCGATGTTACCAGGCTAATGATAACGGTCTACCCGACCGATGGTACCAACTCAGTCCGGCCTGCAAACTCACGCATGTCAGTGGATCTACCAGCAGGTTGGGGGGTTACGACACCGCAGGCACACTACCTCGTCCTTACCTCTCATTTGCTTTCAGGATTTGATGGCCAACTCGGTCATAAGTAGTCATCCTTACAAGCTAGCTACACTGGATGCCTTTCCGTAAAGATTTTGGAGAAATTTGCATAGAGATTGTCGTATGACGAAAGTGAGCGGAGCCTTGCCAGCCACGGCGTGCTTCAAGCTTTCTGCGCGTGATGACAGATCTATAGATTTGTTGTATTTCGTGTCTTTTTGGACCTATCTCTCTTAATTCTATGCCGACACACTCATTTCTCAGCTTGTAGATTAGAGTATAGAACACTATGTACAGTACTTCGAGCAATGCCGGATTAAAAAAAATTGTGTTGTTGTAGAGTTATTTCGAGAAATGGGAAAAGTTACATGTGGGTCGGATCCGACCGTGGTAATACTTTCACGTTCCTGGAGTTCCATCGAGCTCACTATTAGTATGTAGTTGGATATCCAGAACAGAGTCTTGAACTCAAACAAGTGGATAGATCGGCGTTGTGGTAAAAACACTCTCTTGAGTCTCTTCTGCCTACCCATTCGGAAATTATGATTCCACATGCATGTTAATATACATAGTACACCAGACAACAGGCACACACACTATACATTACAGAGGTATCCCGACATAGGCCAGGCCTGCACCTTTCATTAGCTTTTCGATCAGCTTCATACCTTCCAGCACGCGTTCCTCGTCCAAACGTTTGCCGACGACCTGGATGCCCACCGGAAGACCATCCATTGCAGTCGCATCATACATGCGATAGTTTTCCCGTTCGATGGCGTTACGAGCTCGGAAAGAGCGTGGAACGACGTCAGTACTCTGGACATGGGTAATTGGCATCACCCCTGCACTGTAATCGAGCTATAGCCACACACAAAAGGGTCAGGAAAGTGCCAGCCATTTCGCTTGGTCACCCACCAGGTTGAACAGGAAAGTGTAGCCACACGCTTTCCATCCGTGACGCATCCCCCCATGCGGCACGGCTGGCAATCCATTCGGCACCGTGAGGATGAAATCGATACCCTTGTCTCCCGGTGCACCTTCTACCTGGGTGTCACGCCAGACCTTGAACCACCGCGCACGGTAGTCCTCACGTTTCGCTATGAGTCCATAGTACTCTGGAACGTTCTTCTCGTAAAAGTTGTCTACCAGACCAGCATAGATTGGGTCGCGGCGAATATATCTCAGATACCAAGCGTAGAACTTCATGATGAAACGCGGTAGCGAGAGGGCACGGAACGCTGGAATCATCCCTGGGTCATTCGTCTCAAACGATCGGAATAGTTTCCCAGCAGTCTTGCCGCCATCAGCCAACAGAAGTTGAGAGGCGATTTGAAGTCCCTCATATGGGCTAGGTGGGTTCCTGACACAGTGTTAGATGGGTGTATCCAGAGAAGAGTCACTCTCACAGGGTAACAACTTCGTGACCGTTCTTCTGTAACACATCGGTCACCGATTTGAGCGCCCTCAGACACGCAGGTGAGGGAGCGACAACGCCTAAACCCCGCTTAGTTTTCCGAGTTTCGGTATGGGATAAACACATACCATCATCCCACAATACACCCCACCTGAGAGGCCTATCGGCGGGAAGTTTCACATCCCTCCACGGGATGTTGAGAACCTGCGACATGATATGTATCTAATGCAAAAAAGGCAATATAGAATGCTCACGGAATGATCATACTCCCATGGCTTCATCTGGAACACGGCGCGCCAAAATGTCTCGAGATCTTCGAGTGTTTTCGCCATGGGACTGTGCGTAGCTGGTACTCCCTCTTGCCCAGGAATAGACGTGGCGCTCCCGGTCTTTATGAACCTATGCATGCTTGACTTGATCGAATATACCCCTGAATAATGCGCTGGCGCTCGAACGCTACCAGCCACATCCGTGCCTACACCAATCCTAGAACCGCCCAGAGCGAGAAGCGCACTTTCGCCCCCCGAGGACCCGCCCGGACCGTACCCCTTCTTGTGAGGGTTCTCTGTCGTACCAAAGACGTCGTTTGTGGCTTCAAACGAGAGCATAGTCAGGGGTACGTTGGTCTTGACAAACGGGATCGCGCCTGCATGTCGCAGAAGCCTCACAAAGGCACCGTCGTACGACATGGGTTTGCCCGTCAACGCAGAGTACCCTATGCTCGAATCGTAGCCCTTGACGGCGAGCATGTCCTTGAGGGATACGGGCATGCCAGCGAGCGGACCGGAACGGTTGGCGCTACGAGCCCATTTCTCAGCTGGCTCGATCATGATCTCGGTGAGACAGTTGGTTTGGGCGTGCGCTTGCAACGCCCGCTTGGCGTACGCTGTGAGAACATCGGATGGGTTCAATGACGCAGTCTGAACGCTGGACACGATGGCAGAGATGGGGCGGGAGAGGATGTCTTTGTCTTGGGGCGTCAGGGGTTGGTGGTACACCTCTGGAAGGGATGCGATTCTCTCAGCACGCTCGCTCTGTTTGTCATTGCTGCGAGGGGAAGGTGGTTGAACGTTGAACCAAGATAAGGGTGGTGATAAGGGGGTTTCTTACCAAGCTCGCCGGTGCGCCAAGTAGGAAAACAACATGAGGACAGGGGGAATCGAGACAAGTGTCACAACGAGAGTCGGACGAGTGGTGGACTGAGAGGACAAGCCGTGGAAGAGGACAGATTCAAGAGCACACGGGCGCCAGCTTTAAATACTCGTGGTAGAGGCGAGTTCGAGTCTGCTGACCGTCACGACCTGCCATACTGAAGCTTAGCGGTTATCCCCCCTGGGAGAGTGCCACGAGTGTTGTAGTCGCAGTAAACAAATATACAAGCCACAATCGGCCGAGATAGCCGAATACATCTCACCATCACTAGAGACTCTATAAGATTATCAATAAATTCAGGAGCTTCGTATATTACGAAGACAGGCAGTAGTTTAGGAGAACAATCTAATCTCGTTGCTTTCGCCCCCCAACCATCTCGCTCGTCCGACATCTTATATTCACAATCTATACTGCGCTACAGTTACTAATAACTTGGTAGACATGGCGTAAGTCAAGCGTAACTTGAAGTTCGCAGCACCACTGGTCTCGACTAAACAAGTGGGGAAAGTTTGGTCCTTCGTCATGATGGCATCAGGCTACTCATGATTACACTCAGTTGAGCTACCTTATACTATTAATAGCTTCGTGTATCATAGTGCATGAACGCCCGATCTCAGATATTATGACACTTTTACCATCGGTAGAGGCTTAAATAAGTCTCTGGTAGTATATCGGATAGTACATCCGCCTGTCAAGTGTTATCACTTTGATCGCGGGAGAGCGGGGTTCGACTCCCCGCCAGAGAGACAATTTTTGCTGCTGCATATATGTAGTCCCTTCGCTTTTGCTGCCCTCGCCTCGCAACATCCCTTTGGTTCGCTATGGAATAACTCTATGTTCATTTTTTTTACGAGGCTAACTTGCAGATGTATTTGCTAATACCATGCACGAGTAGAGGAAATGCAACTGGGTTACCCGCTGCAACCCCCAAAGTATTAGTCCTCAGAACGACTGCGTCCGGATAAGTGTTTGAGGTGTTCTCCAGGAGATTAAAAGGAGGTGCAGGTGCAGTTGAACCACGATGGAAAGTGGTCTTACAGTATCACTGCTTAGCATCAGTGTATACTACACGACTTGTCGCACATGAACTCATGTCATGGTTTGCCCAAAGGTCGTTCCAAAGCATCCACACTAGGCGCGAAACCCATCCTCAGGTCTTCGCCGGAGTGTCCTCCAACGCATTCCGTACGCCAGTCGTCCACACCCCCAGCTCCTTCTCCAACGCCACGATACTCCCCCTAACCTCCCGACTCACCTCACCGCCTTCATTCTCCCGACCGAACCCCACCAGCAACTCGTTCCTCGCTCTCAACAGCGTCTCGTATGCGATCTTAAGCCTTGTCGGACCGCTGGGAGGAAAGGACGTCGTCTGAGGCGGCGACGATGGCGATGGCTCATCGACGGCGAGCAGTTTGCCCAGCTCGGCGAGCGCGACACCACGCACGGGATGTCCTTCGTCAAGTACGGCAGATAATCCCGCGACGTGCTTCGCGGCAGTGCGTATACTCTCGTCCAAAAGGTTCTGTGAGATCCGGCCGGAAAATGAAGCGACCAATAATGACTGATGGAGCTTTAATAGCGCGAGGAGGGGATGAGATGAGGGTGGTAAACCCGCGGAAACCAAGATTGGGATCATATGTGTGGTTAATTGCATTGCCTTGTCGTCATCTTCGAAATGATGGACGTCATGAATCAGAGGGATGACAGAAACGTCGAAATGAAGAGCCATACCACCTGACTGGAGACGCGTCGCTTTATCCAGTGCTTCTTGTCCGATGCGAACTGCATCGATAACAGCATGAGGATCAGTGATTGTAGCTCTACATGCCGAACATCGAGAAACTGGGTTGTCTGTCGTTCTGGGTCAGAAGATGTGCTTGAATCATCATTAATATCTACGTACCCTCATTTGGGACAGGACAGGTGCCACCGCATGACTTGGGACACAAAACGGCTTCCCGTGGGTCGATGACAGTGCCGGCTTGCTTGCACAACGGGCACTGACAGGTAAAGTTGTAGGTTTCGGTGAGTGCCTTTTGTCTTTGCACCTTTGGGAGGGTCGTGTCGATGTAAGCCATCAACACCTGGGGCAAGAGGAAAATTGAGCATTTGTTGAAAGTCTGGACGTGGGGTGCAGCATACCTCTTCCCCGGCCTCAATATCGCGCAGAGCGGTGATATTCATGGCCGGTTCTTTCGTTTTTGTTCTACCGCTACGGGGGAATACAACGACTGCATTAGGAAGGCACGAGTGGTTCGTGAGTGCGACAAGCGGCGACACAGTGGCGCCAATGGGTGTGAGTGAGGGCGAGGTCAAGGCGAACGTGTTCGTGATGAACTAGGGCACGGTCCGAATGAGCAAGGGAAGGATGGCAGACCTATTCAATTCTCACCCTCGAAATCATGTTCACAAGGTCGCCTGCAGACATGATGCCATATTCTTCGAGGTCAGAAGGCGCCGTCAGACCAAGGTATCTGACCACCGAGTGCGCTAGGTGGGTATGAGCCTCGACGGAGGCTAATTGCTGTAATGCTACTTTGTCTGGGGCATAACCTCCGTCAACATCGCGAAAAAAATAATGGTAGCATAGGACACCCACGGGATTGCATTGCCTGCATTTCTTTGGACTGAAGATGCACATGAGTGATCGGATGTACAAAGAACATGGATACGATGCGACTAACCCATCCGCTATTCAGACCCTTCGATTTCATTTGCCATGAAATGCGACCCAAACACCGGACTGCGTCACTAGGAACACCCAGCGCAGCGGATGGAGCTGTCTTGGCCCATCTCTGGAGCGCACTACACTCGGGTTTGTGCAAGCCCCAATCTGCCTTTTGACAGCTCTGTTCAGGGTGAATAAGTTGCATTGGCAGGAGTGCTCAAGAACTTACGCTATTACAGTATCTTAGGGTCCCACAGCCGGAGCATCGCATGAGGGGAGATGTCGAAGCTGCATTCGCGCAAGAAGAACAATGTGAATCGAGGTATTGATTAGAGAGGACGAATACGTGAGGTTCTATAGACAGGATAATGGACCCTTGAAGTAGAAGACGATGCATCAACAAATTCACCCATGAAAGCATCTGAAGATCGTCGTACCAGGTTTGAAAGGTTTCCGTGTCCACAAGCCCCTCCCAAAACGATCTGTTTTCCTGATTTCAAGCAAAGGAGGGAGCTGTGGATAAAGACTCTCGGTGTCTACTGCTACATCATTTCGAACAGCAGAAGTTGAAGCTTGGGATGAAGACTGTGTGGGCACCGATGCGACAGGACCACTCAACGCAGATACATACGATTTTGAGCTTTTGGGTTGCCTTTTGGACTTTAAATCGGCGAAAGACATGTCAGCCTCATGGGAAGAGGCGTTGTTTACCTCTGTTTATCATAAGCTTGTAACCTTGCAAATCCAAGGCTAGACTAGTCTGGGCTGGTCACGTGTGACCTTCCTAGAACATAGTCCGCGCATGAGTAAGCGAAGCGGTGCGGCTCTTTGCTTTTCGCCGCATTGCTGCACAACTGCAGCTCTCAGCTGAGGACTCGGAGTGTCCTAGCTCCCGCGTCGTGCCGTTTTCGCATGCTCCTGCTTCAAGTTCACTCCGAGTCCTCATGGCGTCCACTGGTCCTTTCCATACGCCCAATTTTCTTCGGGTGTCCACTGGAATCTTCCACACGCTCGCTTCCTCGCACGTCCACTGGTATTGCTCCATACATTTATTTCCCTGCTCGTGTCCACTGGTCCCTTCCATACACATATAGCAACTCCCTTAGAATTTGCCATAGACAAATTCTCCAGGGTGAACGACATCGTTAGTAGCCTCCTCCTTCAATATGGGCAGAGCTTCGCTGCACGTGACGCAGGCTCCTTCATCCCGGGATCGCAGCTCACTCTGGTGGTTAAGACAGCGCTTCGGGCCGGAAAGCCTTTCGGGGCTTTGCCCACACCATTTCGCAGTCCATACTAACTATCTAGCTTGTGTGTTTACCACTCGCATTCATCCTTCAACCTATTCTGGTAACCAGACTGTTCTACGAAGCAATACGTGCTTCGTAGAACAATCGAGTCACCAGACTACTTCCGGCGGCCTAGCTGTAGCGATCGAAATTCGCAGATCAAGTCCTCGTTCGTGCGAGGTTCTCTTGACATGGCGCACTTGTCCGCGGATACTTTTAACGACGACTTCTCCCCTCAAGGAACCACTCCCACACTATGCTTATTCCCATGTCCGTCGCTCGATTTGACGACTGCAAGTCTGAGCTAGAAGTGCTTAATACTTTCTCTTCTCCTTCTCGCATCGAGAACCAGCCCAAAAAATACTAGTCTCTTTGCGGAGACAAGGGGAACCCATGATATCCTATTATGTTCATAACAAAAAGTCTATTGTATTTTCCCTGCGGAGGGTCTCGCCGCGGGCGCCTTTCCGCTATCGCGTCAGGTGAGTGATGGCTTGGATTATGGTTCTTCCCCCTAGTACGTAAACTCATCCAGCCGTTCCACTTCCCAAATTCTTTCCACTCCACAGGGCATCTTCCTGCTGTGACTTAGCTTCTTCTTGAACCCCGGTGGAGCGGGTTCTACCGAGCACACTTATATATCTAGAAACGACGTTCTGGAAGTACGGCAGGTTGCGAGAAAACGGCCCCACTCTTCCTGCACCCTCTCTGAATAAGTTTCTTGGCTCATGGCTGCTTTAAACGTGGATCCGGATGCAAATGAAAAGGCACGAGTGGAACATGGAAGATCGGATTCTGGACTTCGCGAAGAAGATGTAGAGAGGCATGCTCTGTCTTTACGAGGCAGGACATTAACGGCCTCGTTGGCATTTGTCGCAGGGACTGGATTTACGCTCTTTGGGTATGCCTCTGATTGGAAATATGGACCCATTATCTTGGACTCATCGGACGGATACCTGTAGATATGATCAAGGAGTTATGTCGGCATTGCTGACGGCCGGCCAGGTTTGCCGCAAGGTTTCTCCTCGCTTTGCATCGTGCTGACGCGCGGGGCAGTTCGAAAAGGTCTTCCCCCAGGTGGTCGTGGATGCGAGCCATCCCAATCACGCGACGCTGCAAAGCTTTGTGGTTGCCATCTATGTATGTCGGTATTCGCTTGCAGTGCACCACGCTCATGCCGCTGCCCCTCCAGGAAGTCGGGTGTTTGATTGGTGCTCTGTCCAACTTATGGCTCGGTGATTGGCTGGGTCGTCGACAGACGATCGTCGTTGGAGGATGCATCATGATTGTCGGCGCCATCCTACAAACGACATCATATAGCTACGCTCAGCTCGTCGTCGCGCGTATCATCACCGGTCTCGGAAACGGACTCAACGTGGGTGAACACCCTTGGAACCCTCGCGTACTCGCGCTGACCGCGTATAGACGTCGACTGTTCCCAGTTATCACGCGGAATGTTCGCCTGCTGCCAAGAGAGGCAGCCTGATTATGATCGAAGGTAGTCTCATCACGTTTGGTATCATGATATCGTGCGTGGCCGTTTCCTCGTCTCTGGATGACCTCTGATTTCGTTGGGTACAGTTATGTGAGCGATGGTCGTTATTGACCCGTTTTGCGAGAAACTGAACAATCCATTTATGCAGTGGGTTGATTTCGCGTTGTATGTCCCATCTCTCGGAAGAGTGCCACGATTCACGGTTTATAGGTACTGGGCATCTGGATCCTCTGCCCAGTGGCGGGTTCCCATCGCACTCCAGATCGTTCTTGCGCTAGTCATGATCTTTGGGATTGGTTTCGTATGTGTTCTGACCCTGCTGATACTCAGAGGTAACCAGTTGCTAGCTCCCAGAATCGCCGAGATGGTAGGTACTTCGAGACCGCTCATGACTAGTACTCAACCGGTGCAACAAGGCTCGTGAAACATGGACGCAACGCCGAAGCCGCAGCTGTCATTTCAGCATTAGACGATAAACCATTCAGTGACCCCGAGGTCCAAAGGACGTATCATGCCATCCGTGAAGCTGTAGAAATCGAAGAAGGGTCTCAAGGCCTTTATGCTAACAAGGAAGCGAAGAGTTCGCGCTCGCAGCTAAGAGAGCTCTTCACCGGTGGCCGTACCCAGAACTTTAGACGGGCTTCTCTGGGCGTCGTCAACCAGTGTTTCCAGCAAATCACAGGAATCAACTTGATCACCTAGTGGGTTTGAAGTACTTTCATTCCCTCCTTCTTGGCTCACCGAACTCTTCACAGCTACGCCGTCAGTTTGTTATCTTGTAGTTTTCGATCCATGCCTTGACCACTGTTCTTCTCCAGACATTATTGTTCCAACGGCTCGGCCTTTCCGATGTCACGTCCCGTATTATCGCCGCCGCAAACGGCACAGAATACTTCCTCGCTTCTCTCATTGCCATCTTCCTGATCGATCGCGTCGGTCGACGAAAGCTCATGCTCTTCGGCGCGGTGGGACAGTGTCTGACAATGGTGCTCCTCGCGGTGCTCGGAAGTGTCCAAGGTAGTGGGGCACAGGTCGTGAGCTCCGTGTTGCTGTTCGTCTTCAATTCCTTCTTTGCAGTTGGCTGGCTGGGCATGACGTGGTTATATGTGCGTCGACCTTTTCTACTCGCGAGTTTGGAACTGACAGTCGATGATTGGTGTTGGCAGCCTGCTGAAATTGTGGGACTGAGAATCCGTGCGCCAGCCAACGCACTTAGCACGGGTGCGCCGGTTAGTCTCCAGGACTATTACACTGTACTGATGGATGCGTTTAGCGTCGAACTGGATCTTCAACTTCATGGTAGTAATGGTCACGGGGCCTTCTTTTAACAACATCTCGTGGGGCACGTATATCGGTACGCTTTCCGTAGCTCGACCTTGCCCATAGGCGTGTATGGGTCTCACCCCCCAGTCCAGTTTTCGCCGCCCTGAACGCATTCATCATACCCATTGTATACCTATTTTTTCCCGAGACTGCTGGTCGCTCACTGGAAGGTGCGTCCGCGTGCTCTATATGTCATTGGTATTTTCTTACCCGTTTTTGCGATGATAGATATGGATGTTATCTTTGCGTTGGCTTACAACGAGGGTGTCTCGCCGGTCGCTGTCTCGCTTCGGAAAGACATACCTCCTGCGGGCTCACCCGAGGCTGACAGGATATTGGGTATCCAGTCCACTGCGACGAGTGGACGGAATTCTGGTGAAGAGTCATAATTTCCCGAAGAGCACTACACATTTAAAGGACAGAGGCAATGCTAGCGACTATGGGAGATGAAAGTCACCTATATCCATCTGCTAGTTTAGACACAACGTAGCTTCACATACGTAGTGTCAAGGAACAGCAGCTTCGTCGCTCTTGGTGGATGCTGTCGTGATACGTGCTTGCCTTTTGCGCTCTCGTTCGAAAGCTGCCATTGCATCGCGCCATTGAGAATCCCGTGGGACACCCATTTTTGAGACCGGCCATTCCGGAGGCTTGAGCGGACCAACCCGGTGAAGGGGCCAGATGATATAACTCAGTTTTGCATTCACCAAGCCCAGAGGCACCTATCGCGTTTTCCAAAGTTACAGAGACAGCGCGAATGAGAGACGATAGGTGACGCGACGCACCGGACCAAACTTGTTGCTGTCCAAGGTACGGAAAGGCTCGTCACCCTCGACCCATATATGGCCCTCTGGGACGAGCACCTCGGTGTCGGGATACGGCGGGAGCGTTTGCACGACGTCGTCTGCGACGGCGACCACCCGTTTGACGATCATTTTCCGACTGTCGACAGGGTCCCTGGAAGGACGTGAGCAAACGCAGATACGTGCATGAGATGCGCACGAGTGGCATACCTGAGCGAGACGACGTCGCCCTTTGTGATCGGCCGCCCCGAATGGACGCTGAAGCGGTCAAAGACAACGATGTCGTCCCACCGGGAGGTGTCTGGGTTGAGTGTAGGCTGACTGACGGGAATGAGGATATGCAGAGGGTGAACCGTGACTGGGCAGGGATTTGGACGAGTGGAATGGGTTACGGACCTGCATACTTCGTCCTCGGACGGTCTTTATGGTGTAGCAGTAGTGTGTGAAGGCTATACCGAGAGGTAGCCAGTAGAGTACACGGAAGGTCCGTTTGGGTAGGGAGGGGCCCGGGCTGTTAGGAGATGGAACTCGGGTTGCATACGAGCGGGTTGTCCTTGTAATGATGTGGTGTTTGATCATCGGAACTAGCCCTCGCCTGGGTATGTTATGGTACTGGCGAGGCAAGAGTAAGATTGTGCACGGCTACAGGTTGAGGTGTCGGACTCGAAGAACTGATTTTGCGGCGATAAAGCCGACTACACTGCCCCGTTTGCTGTGGATTCCAGCATGTACTACTTGAAAGCTCTTCAAGTCTAAGAATCTCCAGTTCCAAATAACAATATGACCGGTGGTTCAAGGAACTTAAGCTTAGACTCCAAACAACAACCATGCAGTACCCCGATTGTGGGTTTTCATGCCTCGCCTCTAGTAAACCAACTAATACATCCCGCAGCACAACGTACAGGCGCCTGACGTCTCTGACCCCCACTCCGAATGTGAGCAGAAGCAAGGGAACGATGAAACACCCAAGCCCGGGAACTCCCAGCCACAAGATGTGTCCTCGTTCTCTGCAACGCACGTGGACGAAAATCAAGAAACGTTTATTACAGGTACGAAATTTATTCCTCTACACAATGTTTGAGATGCAGCCTCAGGCTCAACAGACAAAGATCCATGGACTTTGAGTAACCAGCTATTGAGCCGCTTCGAACGGTTCAGTGATTTAGCCTCCCTCCAACAGGCAATCTCACTTTTGGAGTCATCCGTCAGGTCTACTCCAGACTCGGATTACCGGTATCTTGCAGGGCTAGTGAATTTCGGCGGGGCGTTATTGTATCGATTCCGCCACCTCGGTAAGCTGGGTGACCTCGAGCAAGCAATTTCGAGATTCAAGGATGCTGTTGACCTCACCCCTGATGGTCACCCCGACAAACCTGGAAATCTGAGCAATCTAGGCAACGCCTTCAGAACTCGTTTTCAGCACCTCGGGGTGCTGAGTGACCTCGAGCAAGCGATGTCGCGGGACAGGGATGCTGTTGACCTCACCCTTGATGATCATCCCAAAAAACCTGGCTGTTTGAGCAACCTTGCCAGCTCTTACTTCACTCGTTTCAAGCGCCTTGGGGAGCTGGGTGACCTCGAGGAAGCAATTTCTAGATACAGGGATGCTGTTGACCTCACCACTGATGGTCACCCCAACAAATCTGGCTATCTGAACAATCTCGGGACCTCCTTCCTCACTCGTTTCGAGCACCTTGGGGAGTCGAGTGACCTCGAGCAAGCAATATCGAGGCAAGGTGATGCTGTTGACCTCACCCCTAATGGGCACCCCAACAAGCCTGACTATCTGAACAACCTCGGCAACTCCATCCTTACTCGTTTCCAGCGCTTCGGAGAGCTGAGTGACCTCGAGCAAGCAATTTCTAGGTACAGGGATGCTGTTGACCTCACCCCTGATGGTCACCCCAGCAAACCTGGCTGTCTGAACAATCTTGGCAGTACCTTCTTTGCTCGTTTCAATCGCCTCGGGGAGTTGAGTGACCTCGAGCAAGCGATTTCGAGGCAAGGGGATGCTGTTGACCTTACTGCTGATGGTCACCCCGACAAGCCTGACTATCTCAACAACATCGGCAACGCCTTCGGAGCTCGTTTCGAGCGCCTCGGGAACCTGATCGACCTTGAGCAAGCGATTTCAAGGCAAGAGGATGCTGTTGACCTTACCCCTGACAGTCACCCTAACAAACCTATCTTTCTGAACAATCTCGGGACCTCCTTCCTCACTCGTTTCGAGCACCTCGGGGAGTTGAGTGACCTGGAGCAAGCAATTTCTAGGTTCATGGATGCCGTCAAACTCACTCCTGATGGTCACCCCACCAAACCTGTCAATCTGAATAACATTGGCAATGCCTTCAGAGCTCGTTTTCAGCGTCTCGGGAAGCTGAGTGACCTCGAGCAAGCGATTTCAAGGCAAGGGGATGCTGTTGACATCACCCCTGATGGTCACCCCAACAAACCTGGCTATCTGAACAATCTCGGGACCTCCTTCGTCACCCGTTCCGAGCACCTCAGTGAGCTAAGTGACATCCGGCAAGCAATTTCATTGTATTCGCATGCTGCTTGTGCTTCCACAGGCTCTATTACCAGTCGATTTCGTGCATCCCAGTTTTGGATTTTATGTGCTCGTGCATTGGGGCATCCCTCTCTTCTTCGTGCATTTTCTTTTACCATCGGTCTCTTTCCTCAACTGGCATGGATAGGCCTCTCCCTTACAGATCGCTACCGTGCCCTTGTCGAAGGTGCTGATGTGGTGCGGGAGGCAGCAGCAGCAGCACTGGACTTGGGACACCCGCAAACTGCTGTGGAGTGGCTCGAACAAGGACGCTCGATCGTTTGGGGGGAACTGTTTCAGCTTCGCAGCTCCTATGAAGAGTTATCGTCTGTCCATCCAGATCATGCCCGTAGACTTCAGCAACTGTCAACCGCGTTAGAAAATGCTAGTGCCACTCGCGAAAAATTCTTGTCTTCACTATCGGAGCAGCCTCAAAGTGCAGAGCATCGTGCGGCGGGGTCTTTGGAACAAGAGGCGGACAGACACCGTACACTCGCGATCAAGCGAGATAAACTGCTACAGGAGATTCGGGGACTCCCTGGTTTCGAGCGATTCCTCCTCCACAAAGAATTCTCTCAGCTCCGTGCTTCAGCACACTCTGGACCGGTAGTCATCCTCAACGCTGCGGAGAGCCGTTGCGATGCGTTGATTATTCTCGCTGACGTGGATGATGTACTTCATGTCCCGCTTCCCAATTTCACTCTCAGGCGATCCGAGGGTCTTCATAACTCACTGAAGAGTTTACTTGGTTATGTTCGTGTCATACCCTGTGACGAAAGGGAGGGTCAACGTGAGCAACGGAGGGGCGTCAGCTGGGAGTCTGTCTTATCCATCTTGTGGAAAGGCGTCGTCAAACCAGTCCTAGATGCCCTGGATCTCTCGGTACGTAATATCATGTTACTTGAATTCATAGCTGATTCGTTCATGTATGTCTCCGAATAGACTCCTGGGGACCTATCACGCATATTTTGGTGTCCGACCGGGCCTTTCGCGTTTCTTCCTATCCATGCGGCTGGTCTTTATGGCACCCAGTATTCAGAGCCTGGACACAAAGTATCCGATTTCGTCGTCTCGTCACATATCCCTACTCTCAGTATTCTTGTGCCCTCACCGAGACCCGATGCTACATCTAGCGACGATCTCCGCCTCCTTGCTGTCCGTCAGCCACTCTCAGACGGCCAATCCCGACTTCCAGGTGTGGACAGCGAGTTGGAATATATCAGGGCGGTGATACGGAACTCTCCTTCGGCACGAACCACCCTCCTGGAGTCTTCTGTCGGAACGGTGGAGGAAGTGCTTGCCCTGATTGAGGAAGCGGACTGGGTCCATTTTGCATGCCACGGAGTCCAAGATGATGCAAACCCGACTGACAGTGGACTGTGTCTCGCCGATCGGCGACGCTTGAAACTATCTGACATCATCGCATTGTCACGTCCCCGTGGTGGGCTCGCCTTTCTCTCCGCATGTCAGACGGCGACGGGTGACAAGGTTCTTTCGGATGAGGCCATCCATATCGCCGCAGGAATGCTGTTTGCGGGGTATGGAGGAGTGGTTGGTACGATGTGGTCGATCAGCGATAAGCTTGCGCCTCGTGTGGCAAGGGACGTATACGAGCAACTCTTTCGGAACGACGCAACGCCGGATTATCGGGAGGCTGCACGAGCGCTGCATGATGCTGTTGGACGTCTTCGAGATAGCCGCGCTTCATTCGTGGAGTGGCTTCCGTTTATCCATGTAGGTCTTTGAATGTTCGGGTGTGGTATACGGATCTATATGTCTTTAGCTGTATTGTACATCTCCTCGTTTACAACGAATACCAGCAGTTACCGTTGCTTCGCCACTCGTGAATTTGTAGAAAGGTTCAGAATTCTCTGGAGTTGTCATGGGTGAGCTGGCTACGAGTAACGAGTGTTCAGTGACGATGATTCGAGTGCTTGGGTTTGCCCCGTAATATCATGATGATTCAGACCCAATCTCCGACTCGGATCAGTCGTCGGGATGGTCGCAGGGTACCACGTACCCATTGCCCAAATACCGGCACAAGGACGGATGCATACGGGAGATCCGCAGTCGAGGCTGCTGACTAGTAGACTGTGCACCGCACACCCTTGGCTGCTGTGTCGTGCGGTGTTCGATAGTATATAAGTACGAGCTCGTCGAACAACAAGGGATGCCCGTTGAAACCATCCGAACGATTGTACAGTCAACGCCGACCTAATTTTGAAGGTGATGCCAGTGACAACGCGTAGTCCGCCGCGGAGGTGGCAGTCCAAAACAACTCTAGCTCGTTCATCGACACCGCCTAGACTCGTTTCGTCCACGCCACCTTCGTCCCCCATGGAAGCGCTCCGACTACAGAAAAAGTATCCAGAGGTCACTAAAGATGAGATGTTCGATCTCGTTAATCGCTTCAAGTGGGTCTCGCATATCACATCGACGACCCAAATGGCTCACGATAATGTGCCGTTGCTAGTGCGATCTCGACCGAGATGCCTGGACGCGTAGATAAAAACGCTGTTCTGCAAGCCTTGCAAAGCAGTGGCGAGTCCTACGATCAGGCCCGTGAGACACTCAAAGGTGTATCCGTCGATGCCAGTGGAAAAGTCGAGCTCGAAGATTGGGTCGAGGTGTGTCCATGGTCATGATGTCATCTCATATCCGCCACTTTTCATCCTCTCCCTCCTAGCTCAACGTCAAGCTAAGAACAGAGACAAAAGCCTCCGTCTTGCCCACCAGGGCTGGGAAAGTCACCGTCAAAGGCTCAAATGCCAACGTGAGCCACACCATCAACGAGGATGAGCGAAAGGAGTTTACGAACCACATCAACGGCGTACGCACCCGTCTTCTTCTGTCACTCTTAGTTCTCTGCTCACACGAACGACAGGTTATCGAGAATGACCCTGATGTTGGCACTCGTTTCCCTATCCCCACAGACACAATGCAACTCTTCGACGAGTGCCGTGATGGCTTGATCCTCTGTAAACTCCTCAACGATTCCGTCCCAGACACGATCGACACCCGTGTTCTCAACATCCCCACCGCTCGTAAACCCCTGAATGCTTTCCAAATCACAGAGAACAACAACATCGTCATCACCTCCGCCAAGGGTATCGGCTGTTCCGTCGTTAACATCGGGTCATCAGATCTTTCCGAGGGCAGAGAACATCTCATCCTTGGACTCATCTGGCAGATCATCCGTAGAGGTCTTCTCGCCCAGGTCGATATCAAACTTCATCCCGAATTGTATCGGCTCTGCGAGGAAGGAGAGACCGTCGACGATCTCCTTCGTTTGACCCCTGACCAAATTTTACTGCGATGGTTCAACTACCACTTGAAAGCTGCAGGCTGGAAGAGAAGGTAACGTCACTCTTGCAACGAACCTACTTTCGCCTTGACAATGTCCCGCTTCAGAGTAAACAACTTTAGCCGCGACGTATCCGACGGTGAAAACTACACCATCCTTCTCAACCAACTCAAGCCAGACGAATGCTCCCGTGCTCCTCTCCAAACAAGGGATCTCCGTCAACGTGCCGAACAAGTCCTCCAAAACGCCGCCGCCATCGGCTGTCGCAAATACCTGACCCCCTCCTCCCTCGTCTCCGGAAACCCCCGCCTCAACCTCGCGTTCGTCGCCAACCTCTTCAACACCTGGCCCGGTCTCGCCCCGCTCGACGAACAAGAAGCCAAAGACTATGGCGCGGTCGAAGATTTCGACGCCGAAGGCGAACGCGAAGCGCGCGTCTTTACGCTCTGGTTGAACTCGCTCGGCGTCGAACCAGGCGTATTCAACCTGTTCGAGAACCTTAAAGACGGGTTGATCATCCTCCAAGCGTTCGACAAGATCCTTCCCGGCTCGGTCATCTGGCGACGCGTCTCGAAACCCAAGGGGGATGCGCAGACACCTCGGCAGTCGTTGGACGGCGAGGAACAAGAGGAGATTGGAATCACGCCAAATCAGAGTACGCTGTCACGGTTCAAGCAGGTCGAGAACACGAACTATGCAGTGGAGCTCGGGAAACAGAACGGGATGCATTTGGTGGGGATTCAAGGAGCTGATATCGTCGATGGGGCTAAGACGCTCGTGCTCGGTCTCGTTTGGCAACTCATGCGGTTCGTCGATCTCTCCTCTCCTTTGGCGTTGGTTTTGAAACGTCGGTTAGGATGAACATCACCAAGACGCTCATGGGTCTTTCCGGGTCCGGTCGCCCCATCACCGACCAAGAGATGCTCAGATGGTCCAACCTGACCGTCCAAACAGGAAAACCTGGCTCGCGAACGATCCGGTCGTTCAAAGACCCCTCCATCACGACCGGCATCTTCATCCTCGATCTCCTCGAGGCTCTTCGACCGGGGATCGTCGATCCTGCGCTCGTCATCAACGTACACGAGAGTGGGAACTATGAAGATCGGCGACAGAACGGTGGGTTTGGGGCGTTTTTTTTATAACTTTTTCTCTCTCTCTCCCCCACGCTTTTGCTGACACCCATGATACAGCCAAACTGGGGATTTCGATCGCGAGAAAGATGAATGCGTTGATTTTCCTCGTACCTGAAGATATTGTGGACGTTCGACCACGTTTGGTATGTTTTCATCTTTCGCCTGTTTCGTACCGTGAAATCTGAAATCTTATTTTCTTTTCCGGAACAGATTTTGACGTTTATCGGAAGTTTGATGAGCATTGCGCACTAAGTCTAGGCGTCGTGATATGGTATATGTAAGTGCTACGATAGCCGTCCATGGCGTAGTAGGAGCTGCGAGTGCAGGACACACGGGGGAGCCATGTATATTCTCAGGTTGTAATTCCGAGATTTCTGCTTGTTGCAATACAAATGAACCGATCCTTGATCCATACTACGTCCAGCTGAAGATCTGACATCCAGTCGCTCATTCTCGAAGCGAGCCTGCTCTACATACACTCTTGATGAGGAGCATGATCCCAAAGCATATATGTATTGCCACGCAGCGTCGCCTGTTCATGCACATCAACTAACACGCTATCACATTGATCCGTGACGATTCACCAGCATCGATCCAGCAATCACTCGTCCAAGTCCCGTCTCTCCGCGAACAAGAAAAAAAGTCCACTGGCAACGGCACCCCCACCCCCACCTTCATTCCATTCGCTGGCATCTATCGGATCTCCTCTCCCTCCTTCCGAACCTGCAGCGCCTCTTCCAACTCCCTCACCCTCGCCTCCCACACCTCGGCTTCCTCCAGCTGTCTCTCCAACGTCCGGATCTCTTCCAACACACGGATGAGATCGCCAGCGGCAGGTCCGCCACCCGGAGTCGTCGGACACGTGGATGAGTCTGGCTGAGACGGAGCGGCGGCGTCGGTGTTGGCGTCTACAGCGGACTCTGTGGGAGAGGTGGCGATGGGTGTGAATGTCCATCGTCCCGTACCGTCCCCGATGAGAGTGAGCAAGTGTGTATGGTATTTCGCCAGAGCGGGTCTATAAACGTTGGCGGTCGTACGGTCAGGAATGATAAGACCAACGACAGAAAAGGAGTCTGACGTACCTCAGAGAAATCGTGATCAGCGAGACGCCGAGCGACTTGGCGTGCTCGTACATCTGGCCTTCGACGTCGCTTGATACGGCGCTGGTACACTCTATCCCGAACGCGATGAGAGCGGCAAAGGAACGCTGTCAAAGGCACGTACCGTCCAAGATGGCAAACTTGGGTCGATGATAAAATACGCGCGAAAGCGCCATCTAGGGACAATGTTGCGGTCAGAAAACATCAACCCATGAGATGACCAGACAACATACCCGCTGCTTCTCCCCCCCACTCAACACGTCCCTCCACTCCTTGACCGCCCCCCACCCGCCCTCTCTCTCGACGAGATACCCCAAATGAGCCGCTTCCAAGATCCCCTGCAACTCCTTCAACCCCTCCTCCGCGTTCCCCCCATGAAGGGCGTAAAATTCGCCCAGCGTCTGTGGATAAATTACCTGCTCCAGCAACGAGCCCGTCACCATGTACGCCCGCTGCGGAACGACGAATACCCCTGGTCTTGGACGCCCGTTCGTAGTGTCGGCCTCGGATGTGGGACGGGTGACACGCGCACCGACACCGCTTGGCGCCCAGAGACCCGCCAGGACGCGCGCGACGGCGGTCTTGCCCACGCCGTTGGAGCCTGTAACCATGAGGTGCATGCCAGGGTGAAGAGCGAGACTCAGCGCTCGGACGAGGGTCGTCCCAGATCCAGAGAGATGATCCAGGGGCTCCGCGTCCTCGTCAAAGGGAGAGGAAACATCCTTTTCCTTGGACAAATCGTTGGAAGTAGGTGAAGGAAGCGTGAGAGAAGGGATGCAGACATCGACATCCCGTAATTCAAAGGTGTTGCCGTCACCTGGAAGAGCCGGTGGGAGCGCTGCAAGACTATGTAGGGTCGATAAAAGGGTATATAATCTACAGGGTGATTTCAGATCATGGTTATCATGTGACGATTGGTTTCGACGTACCTCCCAGTTAAGCCAGCGACCTCGACTAAATCTTTATACGCATACATGAGTCGCCCGCCCGCATCTGCGAGTGAAAGGAGGAGTCTACGGTTAGATATATACGCTGAGATCAGACGTGTCAACAGGAGTCCAGATCAAATTATCATTGAGGCGACTTACTCTCCGTACGAGCCGCGGCAACTCCATCGTTGGCAGCTTGATCCTTGCCCTCGCTTCGCTTGCGCGTAATCAACAACGGCACGGCAATAAGCCCGTACCCAGCAGCACTCCACAGATACTTGATCACGAAATCCTCTGTCCATTCGTATGCAATGCGGATCTTGTAGATAGAGTTGACATGTTTGATGAGACGTAAGTAAGCGCGAGTGAGAATGTCGCGCTCGAGGGGACCCCCGTTGTAGAAGCTGTATTGGGTGAGATTCCAGAACGTCAGACATGAATATATGCGTTAGAAACGGGTACTTGCGCAACTTCTTCGCTCTCTCTCCCCACCCGTCCAACACCAGCCCGGTAATCGCCCTCTAAACGAGCCTCGATAGCAGCAAGACGACCAAAGGCGGGCGTGACAGCTTGGAGAATCTTGATAAAACGTTGACAAACCATATACGCGGAGACGTACAGGATCTCAACATACCTTGACCGTAAGGTAGTAGTTTCCAAACAGCAGAAAAGTGCCCCTAAACCCGAGGGACCGTGAAAGCTGTGAAGTAAAGAGCAAGAGATCAAGAGAGGGCTTCATTATATTCCCACTGTATGCGTCTGGGTCAATGCCCGCATGAGACGTCGGCAGGACGGGAGACGTACTATATGCCAGCGACGCATTCTGACCATGACTCGACATCGGCTGTGATATACTGGTCGACGCCCTGAAGAGGGACGCGGTAATAGCGAAGGTAAGGTGCGGACGAGAGGTAGAGGTCGTGGATATACCGAGTGAGACGATCCCTAAAACGGAGCGAGAGTTTCGACTGAAGGTAGCGGATCTGGTGGATAGGTCAGCACACGTCCCTGCAGGGATGGATGGTCTGCGAACCATGGAGTTGGTGTAGATGCTTGGCACAGCCAGAGCGAACCAGAGAGCCAAACCCCTGAGGAAGCCATAGCCATCTGCACTGACGAGGTCTCTGACGATCCGACCGTCGAGTTTGGCTACGGCGACACTGAGGACGGTGCGGAGGACGAGGAAGCAGGAGTGAGCGAGGAGCAAGAGTGCCTCGCGTGAGCGAATGGAGGGGATGACGATGCGCAAGAGGGATCTGAGCTGTTGCCAGAAAGAAAGGGAGAGTTTCGATTTTGCGTTCTGATGGGGGTGGAGGGGGAAGAAGCGGGCGTCAGAAGTAAGATGGGCGTGAGAATGGGCGGGAAATGGGATGGAATTGGGGCGATGTGAAGAGGGAAGAAATGCGGAACGGAAGACGAGGATGGAAGCAAATAGGATGAGGAGGGGCTGTCGATGGCGGAGGATCTTTGAAAAGACGACCATCGCTCAAGTCGACATAGCCGCACGGTCATCTTCATAACATCTCTCTACTACATGCATGTGATTCCCGGATCATAGCATACAATTAATTATACACCTCCCCGACCAACAATCCACATCGTCACCACATGAAACACACCCAACACTAAAGAAACCTGCAGCTGCTCTGAAATCGTGTCCGTCATCGCCGCCATCGTCAACACTGCCAATACAACAGGTCGGTCCCGCACGTGATCCCAGCAAGACACAACAGAGACTGCCTGCGTGTACAGGTATGCGATCAAGTCAACCGGATCAAATCGGGGGGACACTACCTTGGCCGCCAGCATGCATGCTTTCGCACTCCTTATCAATGCCTCTTGCGTGGCATGTATCCCCACTACGTGGCCGATATCCGCAAAAGACCGTTCGGAGGTTCCTCCATTATCGTCCTCGGGCAATGGTGGTGAAGGAAGACGAAGAAGTGGACTCTTCTCATCCCTCTCACTCGATGGAACTGACCTATGACCCTCATCCCACTCACCAGCTGCTTCGCGGTGACGTGGTTCAGGGATGGGGACGGGTGGTAGTGCACGCGGGCTACTTGGACTCAGTTCCCGACGACCATCATCGGCCGCCCGTTTGACAGGAATCAGCAATCCCGATGACGCTCCGGGGATTGATGTCACGGGATTGAACTGAAATGTTGATCGAGTTTGGGTCACACAATCATCGATCCGAGTTCTTATATACGTACCCTGCCTTCTCGCATCGCACTCACGATCCGCTCGCTTGTCGGACGTGCAGAGGTATTGACGCTCAAAAGGCTTTCCAACAAGATGAGGAATGCCCGCGGCAAATGTCGACTCTCAAACGCTGCCACCAAGGAGGATGTGGTTCGGAAACTGAGACTATCGTCAATCATGCTCGCGACGAGAATTACCATCCCTTACCCTGGATAAGTCAAAATTTCCTGCTCCAACCTATTCATCTTATCTGCTTCATCCCTGGCGCTTGCATCACCTTCCGTGGCGTAACGATATGGCAATCGGAAGAAAAGCATCTTGTGAAGGATCATTCCCAACGACCACATGTCAGACTTTGAATCAACTTCTTGAAGAAGGCCGGTCTGAGGGGAGGGTAGAGACTCCGGTGAAGCATATTCCAGTCTGGTGTAGCACATATAAAGAATAGTCTCCTTAACACGGTAGGATGAACCACTTACGTTCCAGTGTTTCCGGAACGTGAACCAGAAGAGTGGATCATATCGCGAGACGTACCAAAATCTGACAGCATCGCACGGGGTCTAGATAAATCGTTGGTGTCATTACAAAAGAAGAAGCGGAATAGTTGGGATACGTGCATGAGCTTGCCTTCATCCCAGGTCAGTAGCACGTTCCCTGGTTTCAAGTCAAGGTGCAAAATCGATCTGTCATGCTATGGGACAACACGTCATCTTCCCAA
Organism: Boletus sensibilis; assembly: GCA_038092655.1. Taxonomy (NCBI): domain Eukaryota; kingdom Fungi; phylum Basidiomycota; class Agaricomycetes; order Boletales; family Boletaceae; genus Boletus; species Boletus sensibilis. The sequence continues at coordinate 3,592 of JBBPQU010000281.1, read as the reverse complement.
AACAGCTGTGGGTGACTCGTACGAACCAAAAACGCGAGTCCTTCGACTACATCGGAGAACAAGCTCCTGACTTCTTCCGCACTGAACAGGTGCACAGCTTTCAAACTCGGGCGTCCAGCTACACGGCCACCCGAACTGTCTTCCATTTCTCGGCGAAGGCGCTCGCGTTCCTCTGGCGGAGCACGCTTCATTGCACGAAAGGCTCGGATACGTGCTGAAGGTGACTGGACGTCAGCAGAAGATTCGGGTGCGGGGGTAGATGACCGCATGTGAGGTAGCCTAGTGGGTCGTCCCAACCGGACATCAATCAGGTCATCTAGACTATTGACCCCGACTTCTAAGCACGGTGATAGACCAGATTCAAAGGCCAACGTACCTCCCCCCTTCCGCCCATTGCATTAACACGCTGTGAACATTTGTCAGACCCATCTTGATAACCATTGCAGTCAACTTAACTGTAAGGTGGGTATTTTGGGGCCGAACGCAGAAAATTGACATGTTTCCAGCCAGGCATGATGATACGTGATGATGTTTCTGTGACGGAAGGTTTCCAGTAACCGAATCTACAAGCCATTGAGGTTCAATACGGTTCATCGGGACATCTCACGAACCTCGCGCAAGATACCAAGAAGATACGAATGCGACTCTCCAACGGCGATCTTCTTCACGGCAAAGTGTCCTAGATGAGTGAGGGAGTTGGTGAAGACATTTGGACACAATAGTTTTTCTATGCACACCCAGTGGATTGCCGTCCAATACGTGCTACAAGCATCGCGATTTAGCCATACGCGAACAGAGGCGAGTAGACCTCGTGCAAACCTGACATAAAAAAACGCTTCCATTGGCACCCATTCCCAACCGATATTCTTCCTGGAAAAATGCCTTGAAGTATCCCTCGGCCATCGCCTCGCGAGGAAAGGTAGATGTTCTATTCCCATTGCCAAGCGGCGGTGGACTCGACGACCGAAAGCTCTCGTTCGCAGTTTCCAACAGTTGGAAATAGTTGGCTGCCCGACTCTGCGAACCGCCTTCGCGGCGCATGTCCTCCTCGTCCTGCACATCGTGTCCAAATCCAGGTGGAAGCGGTCGGTGACAGAACGGACAAGGCGAATTCGGGCGGTCAGGCACATGCACGTTGGGGGACTTGTGAATCGACAAGGCATGCGACGTCGGGTTGTACAATACGACTTGATTCGAGGCGTGGAGGATGGGCTGCCATTCGGGTGCGAGCGCCACCAGGGCTTGATTTGGGGAGGGAGGTGCGCTTTCCTCAAACATGGTGAGAGGTGTGAGGGATCAAGTGAGGAGCGTGGCGATTGTCCACCAGGGTGACACCGGAACGAAGCTATTCTATTAAGTACTGTGCGGTGTACTGCGTTTCGATCGCCGTGCACGCGACTCGTCACGTCAGACAGTCGTCGTCACGACAGCGTGGTCGGTCAATGCACTAATCCAGTACTTATACTCACCAAACACGCGACGTGCCCCAAGTTGCGTTGGAACTTGGCAGGACTGTTGGATGCCTCGGACTCGACGTGGCCGTGGAGGACTGGGTGGATCTTTGACAACTCCAACCCTAAGGTATAATCCGAAAAAGGAAATGGAGTCAATATGGATCAAGCCGAGACTGCCGAGCAGAACAAGATGTTCGTCTTGGATTCGTCCCTGTGGTTGCTCCGTGCACCAGCCTTTCCTTTCCTTCCTTTCCTTCTTTTCTCTACACTCCTTTTTCCGACCATTTTTCTCGTAGCTGCGAAACGCGTTCTACATCATGGCCATGGTAGAAAAACGTCAAAATGACGGCCAGGGCGGTCAGCAGGGTGGAACCCAATCACAGTCGCAGACCCAGAGTGCTCTGCAATCTGGACAGACAGTCACTCAGTCTCAGGCCTCGCAGACGGGTTCCCAGGCAGCCTCACACACGGGTTCGCAGACGGGATCACAATCCCTCACTGCAGCCCCCATGCCCACCATTCCTCAAGGCGCACCTGCAGGTATCCTCTCCGTGACCCAGCCGCCTCAGCAGTCGACGTCGTATTACAAGATCGCTCCGAACGAACCCATCACCTTTGCGTGGGACTTTAGCTACATCATAGCCACGCCGACACATCTCACTGTCTCGGCCGTTTGCGAGAACGGAAATACCTACCCGGTCGGGCCTACCAACGGGATCATAGCCGGCACGGCGACGAGCGTCGTCTGGGACACCTATGCGTACCAGACGTCACATCCCCAACTCCCGCTGGCCCAAGCCAAGTACACGCTCAAGATTTGGGGAGATCAAGGCCCGAATGCACAACGCGCGCCTGGCTTCCTTACTCCCAACAGCGCCGTGAAATTCGCGCTCTATACACCACAGGGGTACACGCCCATCGCCAGCGGTATGTTTTGTCATATAACTCTGAGTGTGGGGTAACGATTGATGTTCGATGACAGAGTGGACTTGCGCGGGGTGTTCCGGTGCGATCTCGCAACACGTTTCTCACCCCGCATTTGTCGGGTTGATGGCCACGCTGCTTATCATGTTCTTCTCGGGCTCGTTTATCATACGACGTCCATAAGAAGGGATTCTTCATGATTACAGCTTCGAGATGCATTGTGCGATCTCTCTTCATTCATTGCTGCTTCTTGACCTCGGGACTCTAATTGCATACATACACTCACATACCTATTCTTGATCTGGTCCATATACTAATGAATTTGAATCGCTAAATTACTGACACTATCTGGCCCACTCATATGCGGCCTCTTCCCCAACTACAGTTCTGCCAACATAGGGGTTAATTGCGGGATGATGACGCACTGACAGCCTGAGTGTGCTATTATAATCACATCGCATCAGTGCTAGTATTACACACTGTAGCTGTGTGATTGGAGATATCAAAATGAAGTTGGCGGTACATACCTCTATTCTAGGATAGCCGAGTCACGAGGCAAACGATAGTCCGCGGCGCTGTTCTTTCCCTGTGCTTCCTCCCCCCGTCGTCGTTCCTCAATGATGCTGCGTAGTCTTGCAGTCCTTTCACTCCCACTCCCAAGGCAGCGTCCTCTTTCAGAATGCTTAAAAAACTTATTTCGTCCATTGCACGGCCCAACCCACCCTTACCGCTACCTATGCAAGCGTGACGCTCATCACACTAATATTGTCTCGTTGCCACCCTAGCAGTCGAATTGCACGGAGCACCCCATGAATTGAACACCTGTGAGGCTGTTGCTCTTGCTTCAGACGGCATCACGACGTGCCGAGATGCCGACGAGGGGACGAGGTAGCTAATACCACCGCACGTCAGAACTACACCTCTGTAAATCCCTAAATCTGCAGAGGGGGATTTCTTCGTGTTTGTAAATCGTGCCAACTGCGATCATCCCGCTATTTTCCATATGTACGATCCCGGTCGCCTCTCTTGGCCCGCACGACGATTCAATCTTGTATCTTCGCGCACTTCGCTCGGTGCTAGTCAAGTTCTTTGTACCACTTTTATTTCGGGTCTAAATTTACAGTTTGGTGCTTACGGTTTACAGAAATTTGCAGACGGCGAATACATGCTTAGTCTCCTGACGTCTGACAGTCTCTAAATTAGTTGTTTCACCG